>CAUYPK010043226.1:0-57646 GCA_963574355.1 Loris lydekkerianus | reverse complement strand
CTATACCAATTTTCTTAAGTGTTCTGATCATGAAGGGATGCTGGATATTATCAAAAGCTTTTTCTGCATCAATTGAAAGAATCATATGGTCCTTATTTTTTAATTTGTTTATGTGCTGAATTACATTTATAGATTTACGTACCATATATACTCAAGTATAAACCGAGTTTTTTCAGCACAAAATTTGTGCCGAGTTCAGGTTTTTTGGCACAAATTTTGTGCTGAAAAAACTCGGCTTATACTCGAGTATATACGGTATATTGAACCAGCCTTGAGACCCTGGGATAAATCCCACTTGGTCATGGTGTATAATTTTTTTGATGTGTTGTTGGATTCTGTTTGTTAGGATCTTATTGAGTATTTTAGCATCAATATTCATTAGTGATATTGGTCTAAAGATGACTGTTTTTCATAATATAATTCTGTATATTTCATCATCTATAAAATCTGTGCTTTTAAAGTGTACAACTTAGTGATATTCATATAGTTGTGGAACTATCACCACTACCTAATTTCAGAACACTTCATCATTCCCCAAAAGAACACCTTTTTCTATTAATAGTCATTACCCAAACCTCTTCCTGCCAGGCCCTGATAACCATTAATATACTCTGTTTTTGTGGGTTTGCCCATCTGAAAATTTCATATAACAAATCGTACTAGATATGACTATTTCTGTCTGGCTTCTTTAATTTGGCATGTTTTCAAGATTCATCTGTGTTATGACATGTATCAGTACTTTTTTCTGTAAGAAACACATTTTTATTTGATTTTCAATATCAGGATTAAGCTATATATACACTCTTCTTTATATTTCAAATTAATATTAGGATACAAATTTTTAGTTAATATTTTTGTTTCAATTTTAAGGTAAATTTAAGGTAAGGTAAATTTGTAGTTGAGACCTTCCCCTAGGGGATGGGCTCCTCCTTCCTTCTCCTGCCTTTCCCCTCCCTCTTGCTAGACTATATTTACGTTTTATCATTTTTGTGGGGGTGTACTTATAATACATTACTTATTAAAAATCCAATGTATCCAATACTAATAAGTACCTTTTATGGTAAATATCCTATTTATGAATGTATCATTTTGTTTATCCACTCATCAGTTGACATTTGAGTTGTTTTCAGCTTTTGGTTCTTGTGAATAATGTTGCTATGAACACTCATGTACATGTTTCATGTTAATACATTTTTAATTCTCCTAGGCATATACCTATGAGTGAGTTTGCTGGGTCAGAAAGTTACTGTATATTTAGTATTTTAAATAATTATCAAACTGTTTTAAAACATAGTTGGATTATTTTACAAAGTTTATAGTAATGCATGAGGGTTCTAATTTCTCCATATCCTTGCACCAAATTGGTATTCTCTATCTTTTGTATATAAGTTATCCTCGTGAATGTGAAAGTTATATCTTATCATGTTTCTTTTTGCAATTCCTTACTAACAATATTAAACATTTTTAATATATTCATTGGCTATTTTTATATCTTTGGAGAAATGTCTATTCTTATCCTTTGCCCATCTTTTAATTGAGTTATTTGTATTTTTATTATTGAATTAAAAAAGATCTTTATGTTTTGTGGATAAAAGCACATCAGACATATGATTTATCATTTTTTTACACTGTGTGGGTTATAGATTCAGTTTCTTAATGCCATCCTTTGAAGAACAAAGTTTTAACTTTGATGAAGGCTTACCTATTTTTCTTTTGTTGCTTGAGCTTTTCATATTACATTAAAGAAAGATTGCTTAATTCAAAATAACAAAAGTTACTTGTATTTTCCTCTAGGAGCTGGGTAGGATTCTCTCCTTTTCAATGTTATAGACCAATTTCCATAGTGTTTCTATCAGCTCTTCTATGTAGATAGGTCTAGTAAAATTCTGCTGTGAATCCATTTGGTCAAAGAATTTTTTGATAGAATATATTTTATTAATGTTTCTATTTCACTGTTTGTTATTGCTGTGCTCAGAAGTTCTATTTCTTACTGATGAAGCCTTTGGAGGTCAGGTGTTTCTGGGAATTTTTCTATTTCCTGCACATTTTCTAGTTTATGTGTGTAGAGATTTTTGTAGTATTGACAAATTATATTTTGTGTTTCTATGATTTCAGTTGTAATATCTACTTTTCATTTTTGAATAAGCTTATTTTGGTCATTTCTCTCTTCACCATTGGTAATGACCACTTTCGTCTTCTTTACCATTGTTGATTTCAAGTCAAGTTTATCTGACATCAGAATGGCTACACCACTTTCTTTTAGTTTCTGTTTCCATGGAATTTTCCATCCATCTTTTCATCTTTAGCACATATAAGTCAGTGCAAGTTAGACATAGCTCCTGGACACAATGTATACTTAGGATGGACTTTTCATCCATTCAGCCAGCTTATGTCTTTTACATGGAGTATTAAGGTCATTTATGTTTAGTGTTAGTATTGATATGTGGTATACTATTCTCTTCAGCATATTAGATGATGCCTTATTATTTTTTTCCTTCTTGTGCTGTTATTTTTTAAGAGCTTTCTTTGGTGTAACTTTGTACTGGCAAGTGTCTATTGTACTGCTCCATGTATTGTACTGATCCAGTGCAATTCTGAGTATATCTTATAGAGTAGATCTGGTCATGACAAATTCCCTCAGTGTTTGTCTGGAAAATATTTTATTTCTCCATCAATTATAAAACTTAGGTTTTTTGGGATACACAATTCTTTGCTGACACTTTTTCTGTTTAGGAAGACTAAATATGGCAGCCTAATCCCTTCTGGCATGTAAGTCTCTGCTGAGAAATTCACTGTTAGCCTGTTGTTGCTTTTGTCTTGTTGCTTACTTTCTCCTTCATCTTATCTGTACCCAACTTGATGACTATATGTCTTGGAGATATCCTATCTGCCACGAATCTTACTGGTATTCAATGAGCATCTTGTGTCTGGATGTCTGAATCTGCCAATACTAGGAAAGTTTTTCTTAATAATTCTCTTGAATAGATTTCTATGCTTTTTGCTTTCTCTTCTTCTCCCTCAGGGACACCTGCAATTCATATATTGGTTTGCTATACCTAGTACCATATTTCTGTAAGTGATTATTTATTCTCTTTTCTGTATCTCTGACTGGGTTAATCTGAGAGTCTCATGCTCTGAGATTCTTTGTTTTGCTTGTTTTAGACTGTTGTTGAAGCTTTCTACTGTATTTTGAAAGTCCTTAAATGACTTATTTATTAAAGGTCTAAGCTTTTTTGGTGACTTTTTCCTTTCTTTCATTGGTGTCCTGGAATTTTTTTTTTTTTTTTTTTTACTTCTTTTTAATGTTTTTTCAACTTTCTCTTGAATTCCATTCATGTTATTTGCCATACATATACTGACTTTTATTTCTGACATTCTGACAACTTCTTTTTGTTTGGGATCCATTGCTATAGATCTCTTTCTTAGGGTTGTCAAACTGATTTGTTTTTTCATGTTGCCATAGTTTCTTATTCGGTTTCTTCTCCATGGAATCCTCTTTTCTCATGTCAGGGATGGTAGTTTGCAACACACCTGTACTTCTTTGTTGGGAGCTCTCCTACTAAGTTAGAAGAAGGAGAGGTCCTTAGATGGTGCTTTTTTTGTTTTATTGTGAAAGATTGACCTGACAGGGGAGGAACAGGCACATTGAGAGCCTATTATGCAGCTGATTGGTTTTGTTCTATTCTCCTGTGATTGTTGCAGTTCAAGCCAGTACTGGAGTAGAGGTTTATTTCCCAGGATTCTGCTGGAAGCTCAGGATAGGAGATGGGTGAGACCCTCTCCAATAAGGCTGGCTTTGTGGGGCATTGCTCTATCTAAATATCCCCCCAAAAGTGACAGTGGTAGCTGGATGAGGCTATCTAACTACTGGGTCATGGGTGTTCTGACTTTAGGTGTTCACTTTAACCAGGTCTAGGTGCCATGGTGGCTCAAGGCCAGCAGTCATTGGTGGAATGCTGGACTATGGGGGCAGTTCTCACTAGGCAACCAATAGGAGCCTCTGTAGAGGCAGGGCCATGTAGATCTTTGGAGCCTGGTGGCACTACCAGACATTCATGGGCAAGGCTTTGGGGTCTGGTGGCAGTGGTGAAGCTTTAGGGTGGAATCTTGGAGTCCCAGGGGATTGTTGGAGCCTGAGGGCAGAGATATGGACTTGTTGAAAGCATCAGAGCCATGGGAGTGGAGTCTTGGAGCCTGGGGCAGTGCTGGAACCTTATATAGAGAGCCATGGCAGAGGCAGCAGTGCAGGAGTATAGAGGTACAGCCATGTGGGTATAGTTGGTAGCATGAAGGTTTCAAGGATGGGGATGCTGAGCTAGGTCTGTTAAACAACCAGGCATTCCCTTTGCTGAGGTCCTATGGAGAAAGTCACAATGAGGCTTCTCATGTGGCATCTGTAGTAGCCATTCTGCTCAAATCCCCTGTTTTATGTAAGGGGTACTTGACTTCCAGTCATGGGGTATGACATAGGAGAGCATCTATTCTACTTGATCCTTTCCTTGCCTAGTGGAGGTGATGGGGAGGTGGTTGCAATAAAGCCAAGCCCTACCTATACCTGGTACCCTGGACTTGAGAGCTCAGATGGTTTGATGTTGCAGCACAGACCCCAAGAACTTCCCTGATCAGTCCAGAGTTCTGAAGTAGAGGTAGAAGCCCCTAACAGCCTGGGCCACACTGCTTGTGTGGGAGCATGGAGCCCTAGGGTTCTCTCTTCCTGTCCTTTCTCATGTCTGGATACCTCCCTTAAATACGTTCTGAACACATAGAAGTTCTTCTCCTCACTCTGAATGTCCCTTGTTTCTTTGTTGATTCCCAACACTCTTTCCAAGAAGGCCCATCTGTAGATTAATTTCAACCTGCAACTTTCAATCCTCTTCTTGAGAGAGGCACATGCAGGCTGCTTCTAGTGTACCATCTTGCCCCTCCTTCCCTTGTAGTTCATTTCTTATTCTAGTTATTATTCCTTTTGCCTTAAGAATTTCTATTTGGTCCTTTTTTATTTTAAGAAAATATCTCTTAATTGTTATTTTATATTTGGTGAACATTTCTTTCATATTTTCTTCAGTTCTTTGAATATATTTATATTTAAACTCTTTGCATATTAAGTTCAACATCTAGACTTCCATAGGGATAGTTTCTGTTAACTAATTTTCTTGTGAGTGGGCTACACTTGACTATTTCATTGTATGTCTTGAGATTTTTTGTTGAAAACTCCCCAACATTTTCAATAATATAGGTGGCAACTCTGGAAATTAGATCTCTTCACTAGAGTTTGTTGTTTGGCTGTTTGTTTGTGTGGTGACTTTTCTGAACTAATTTTGTGAAGTCCATAGTCTTTATGTGTCTTAGTTCAGTTAGCTTATTGGTCAGCTAATTAGACAGAGATTTCCTTAAATGTGTTGAATCTATAACTCCCCCCAGTCTTTGCCAAAGGGCTGAGCATGTATTCAGTCCTGCACTTCTTTGTGCCTTCTATCCCAGGGGTATGTCAGAGTTTTTTTTTTTTTTTTTTTTTTTTTTTTTAAACCCTTACAGATACCTCATTACTTGCTTTGTCTTTTATGTTTTGATGGTCAACCTCTTGTTTCCTCCAGCTGTTATCACTGCCTCAGACAGCTGAAACCTTGAACAGTTGACCCTGATTGTTGCACACAGATATCCCTGAAGAAAGAGCTGTTCCCACAGAGCAAATTTTGACTTAAGTCAAATAAGGATGAGTCCTAGGAGAGGTGGTTTCCAGTGAACTGCCAGAGATGTCAACCAACAACAATTATTTGTACATGGGCTTCTATGGGCACTCAAATTCATTCTTCCCCACTCAGTAGCTACTAGGCTAATGGTCTTCACAGCAGAATCCAAGGCTGTTGGTGGACAAGGTTACTATAAATGTTGAAAGAGCAAGAGCAGGGCAAGTGAAAACAACAAACTTCACTGGTCTTATAAAGATTCAGCCACTTTTCTCCAATAAGTGATCCTTGGAGTTTTGTAAACTATTAATTTTCAGCTTTGAAAAAGTTTATTTTGGGATTTTTTTCTATTATTCTCATTGACTTTATGAAAGAGTAGCTTCTTTAGAGATCTTTATACTGTTATTCTGGAAGTTTTTCCTTTTATAAGACTTGTTTTGGTAAAAAGATATTTAAAATTTTTGAAATTGCATCATGATATAATAAGTGCTACATTTGAAATAGTGTTCATAAGACATATTTGCCAATTCAAAAAGAGATCTAAGCACATACAACATTTTAGGATACAACAAAAATGGCATTACTGATTTGTATAAATAAATGCATTTTTCTATAATTAATATTGAGGAAATTGTACACAAAATTATAAGAAAATAGATTAGCATTATGGTATCACACCTGTCATCAAAAATAATTTTAATGCTTCATATATATTAATGGAAATTTTAAAAGTATTAGAAAAAAATTTACTTTTTTTGACTTTTGCATTCAAAATACATTTTTAAGAATGACAAAACAAAAGAGAATCTATGAAATATTGACGAATTCAGCTACACACAACCAAATCTGTGAGATAAAAAATCACCATAAATTGTAAAGACACCATACTAAAAACAGTGATGTTTGTAATGTATAGAAGATGGATGACTAAGGTAAAGCAGATGGGATAATGTGCTTTTCACTACCGATATTTTGTGCTTTTGGATGTTCTGTAAAATGTATGTGTATTATCCTTACATAACAATTAAGTCAAAAAATTAATAAAACCTGCTGTGTTTTATCACTTTGATGTTTTTAATTATTTTCTGAGATTTAGTTAGCTGTGATAGCAAAATTAAAATATGGTTATTTTGCTCATGACATGATTATTTATAAGCTTAAATTTCTCTTATAATAAATGAACTCTATTAGAATAGTGGTACATTATATGATCATGTTATACACCTATTTTTATGTCATGAATATATTTTATATCATCTGTCTAAGTAGAAGACACAAAAATACATCCTTCCATTCAGTAAAACATGTTTATGTAAATCTTTTGTCCTCTGTTTTTCCCTAGTAAACTTCTTAGAGTGGTAGATAGGCAGTGATGATGTGACACACACCAGGATGTACTAACAAACTTGCCTCTGATATGCAGGGAAGCAGCATGGTCTCTTGACCTGGAGTGGTGTCTCTGGTAGTCCTTGAGGCTGCTCTCAAATATTCTGGCTCTCCTCCTGTGCCCACAAAGGGATGTATTTCCCCGCTCCGTGTGAAATGTATCCATGTGACTTTGATCAATGAAATGTGAGGAGAAGTGATGCATGTTATTTCTGGTCAGAAGCTTTAGGTGCCATGTTCCTTTCTTTCTGCCTCAGTGATTGTAGAAACATGGGTCAAGATGAAGCCCTCCATTAACCAGTTCTCTGAATTATCAGCAGGACCATACTATGCCTGTGACATGTAGCATAAATCAGAAATAGATTTTTATTGCTTTAAGTCATGGGAACATAGAGGTTGTTTGTTATCCCAGCGTAACGTCACCTATCCTGATGAATACAAATTCAGATCTCAGCACTTCCAGTAAGTGGCTTTGTGACTTACATAGCAAATTTGTTCCAAGTAGAAGACACAGAGTAGAATTACTTTGTCTAACTCCTCTTTTATTAGTTTATGAGAAAAATGAAGAAATTGAGACTTAAGGCCATACAAATATTCAAGGAATGAGAAAAGATGAGAAGCCAGACTCTTTTCTTCAAATCCAATGCTTCAATATCATATTATAAGACATCAAATTAACTCTTTACTGGGCCAGGCACGGTGGCTCATGCCTGTATCTCAGCACTCTGGGAGGCCAAGGTGAAGATTGTCTGAGCTCTGGAGTTTGAGACCAGCATGAGCAAGAGTGAGACCTTGTCTCCACTAAAAAATAGAAAACTAGTTAGGCATGGCAGATACCTTTAGTCCCACTAAAAAATAGAAAAACTAGTTAGGTATGGCAGATACCTGTAGTCTCAGCTACTTAGGAAGCTGAGGCAGGAGGATTACTTGAACCCAGGAGTTTGAGGTTGCTATTAGGTAGGCTAACACCATTGTGTTTTAGCCTGGGGCAACAGAATGAAACTCTGTCTGAAAAAAATTAAAACTTTTTAATACCAAATAAGAGATGTTAGAATTTTTATTCTCAACAAGGTTGAAGGAAAGAGCTCTTTGCTTCACATTTTCAGTGCTTCTGGGATGTTAACAATGTATCTAAGTCCATTTAGGAACAGTAGGAACATTAGTCTCTGTAGCTTTTGTGTGCTATAATTTGCTAACTCTATTCCGATTTTCTTTTTGGTTGCAGTCATTGGGATGACTGTCAAATATACGTTTCTATTTGCTATTGACTGAGTGCACTTCCAATGCTGTCAACTTGCTAAACTTCAAATGCAAGATGTCAGGGAATGTATCAAAACCTAATTGAGAAAAGACAGAGATATTGCTTCTTCTATCAACACTTTGTTTAAAGCCATTAAATAGACTGCAATTCTCTTTAAAGAGTTCAGATTTCTCCCATCTTTGAGACAGCCTCTAAAGGTCATTCTATTTTAGTTGAAAAGTATACGTGTAAAACTCTTCTAAATATTTTTTTATGTTGGTAATTATTTTATTGTTCATTTCTACTTAATTGATGTGCTGTGGTATTATATTCCCTGTGTCATATGGTGTCTGATCTTATCTCAAGGTAAGATGTGCCCAAAGATAAAAGGTATTATATACAAAGACTTTTTTCTAGTTAACTTTTTTAAAAAAAGGTATGTTGCTGGGCATCACCTATGGCTCAAAGGAGTAGGGCACCGGCCCTATATATTGGAGGTGGCAGGTTCAAACCCGGCCCAAGGCAAAACTGAAAAAAAAAAAAAAAAAAAAAAAAGTTTGTTGCTTCCGAAAGTACAAGGTTGGTATATAGGTGAAATGAAAAATGTTTACAAAAGTTAAGAATACATATTCTAGGTGATGTCGGGCTAAATATGGAAACCAGTTTATTTAGTATTCCAGCAAATATTTATTGAATATCTGTGGTATTTCACCAACAGTTCCCAGCACTAGGACTAGAAGTGAGAACAAAACCCCATGGTTATGGAGTTTGTTATGACAGTTAGGTAAATAAGAAATACACAGACAAGTAAGTTATAATATCAAGTAGCAATAAATGCTAACAAGAACATTATAGAATTATGGGGATAAAGTAAGGGTGCTATTGGCAGAGGGGATTGTCTCTGACAAAATAATTTGGGGGCAGAGACACGGAAGAATTGAGAGGATGGGGCGGCGCCTTTGGTTCAGTGGGTAAGGTGCCAGCCCCATATACCCAAACCCAACCCTGGCCAAACTGCAACAAAAAAATAGCTGGGCATCGTGGTGGGCACCTATAATCCCAGCTACTTGGGAGGCTGAGGCAAGAGAATCACCTAAGCCCAAGGATTTGGAGGTTGCTGTGAGCTGTGACAGTACAGCACTCTACCAAGGGTTAGTAAGTGAGACTCTGTCTCAAAAAAAACCACATATAAATAAAAATAAAAATAAAAAAAGAATTAAGAGGATGAGCCAGCTGACTATCTGAAGGAAGAATGTTTCAAAAAGTAGTTACAGTGACTATAAGGATACTGAGGTAGGAGAGCATTTGAGACTTGTAAAAGGCCAACAAAGTGCCATGAACAAGAAGAAAAATGATGGAATAGGAGTAGGGTGATAATCACTGTCAGATCAGAACTACCTCAGGGCATCAAGAGAACAGCAATATGCCATAATTTCTATTCTTTTTTTTTTTTTTTTTTGAGACAGAGTGTCACCCTCATTAGAGTGCTATGCCATCTCAGCTCATAGCAACCTCAAACTCTTAGGCTTAAGTGATTATCTCATCTCAGCCTCCCAAGTAGCTGTGACTACAGGTGCCTGCCACAATGCCTGGCTATTTTGTTGTTGTTGTTGTTGTTATCATTATTATTTAGCAAGCCCAGGCTGGGTTTGAACCTACCAGCCCCAATGCATGAGGCCGGTGACCTAACCACTGAGCTACAGGTGTTGAGCCCATAATTTATATTTTAAAAGATTTACTCTGGCTACTGTGGGGAGAACTTACTGTCGATCGACCATAGCAGAAGCAGAATTCTTGGGGGACCATGATGCATCCAGGAGAGAGATGGTGATGGTTTGGATCAGGTTGGTACAAAAAAAGAGAACACATGCTGAGTATTATTTGAATGTAAATCTAACAGAATTTATGTGATGGATTAGAATTAAAGTTAGTTTTTTATTATTAAATCATAGCTGTGTATATTAATTCAATCATGGGGTACAATGTGCTGCTTTTATATACAATTTGAAATGTTTTCATCCAACTGGTTAACATAGCCTTCACAGCATTTTCTTATTGTGTTAAGACATTTATATTCTACACATAGAAAATTTCACATGTACCCTTGAGAAATAAGGAGGGATAAAGGGTGAGTCTAAGACTTTTACCTAAGGAACTATATATTTTACACTGATAACTACTGTGGTAGGGACAGATGTGTTTGCTAAGGGGTAGTGGAGAGAATCAAGAGTTTGTTTCAGACTTTCTAGATTCAAATGCCCATTAGACATCCTAACACAGGTAGAAAGAGTCAAGGGAGAGGTTTATGCTGAAGATCTAAATTTAGGAGTTATCAGCACACAGAATGTGTTTCTGAAGTCTACTGGGGAGATGGGATCACCTGAGTAAAGCCCACTGTAGAATTTCAAGGTTGGGGAGATAAAGAGGATCTGGCAAAGGATACCGAGAAGGAGCAGCCCGATGGGTGAAATAGCAAATCAGGAGAATATGATATATCACATTCCGAGTTAAAAAAAGGTTTAAGGCAAAAAGGGGTGATGAAGTGTACCAAATGATGTTGGGAGTTTGAAGTAAGAGGATGAAGGGAAGGTGGAAAGGGAGGAGGCAGAGATGGGACTGGGGCTAGTTGTGGTAGGTGCCACAGCATGCCTTTAGGATGATGCACGTGACACAAAGGAGGGGGAATGATGCTGCAGTAAGGCAGAGGGTGGAGATAAGTGTGTGAGGAAAGTCCTGGAGGAGGCAGGGATGGCTGGCATCTGGTTTGTCAGCAGAGAAGCTGGCCTCTGTAGAATATGGCCAGTAGGCCTGCCGTGTCAGCAGAGGAGCAGTGTTATGAGGCTTGGCAGGAAGAGAATGAAGAACTTATCTGATTCTTTCATTTCTTTATTAGAATTAGAAGGAAGGTTACGAGCTCTGAGAAAATGTGTTGTATTTCCGTCTTCCTCACGAGATTTTTTTGTCAAGGTCAGGGATCAAACGTCTCTGTCCCTGCATCACTAGCATCTGACCCAGTGTGTGGCACATATGAAATACGTGAATGATTGTAAAACTCAGAAGAATAATAATGTTTAAAAATCACTTTTGACTTTACCTTTGGTTAATATGTACACGATATTTTGAACATATTTATATTAATGTTTGTTTTATTCAAGTAGAGTTAGAGTGTATATAGAAGGCTGATTTTAAATATCTTATCTCAAAGCAAGACCATCGTCCCCTGACACTTGCTTTATTAATATTTTAGAGGTAGAGAAGAATTAATTCTCTTAGGTCACATAGATTCTATATTTGGGCAGAAATATTCAAAGATGTCCAAAGAGTCAGCATTTTTCACATTTTCACAAAGATACATTTCTAAATTATTAATATCATTGTCAATGTTAGTTCTAACTTTTAAAAACATAAATAATTCCCAGGTGAAAGGTGACATAGAGTATGAAAATTACAGATGTTTTGAAAGCAAGGACAAAAGGTAAAGTGAATTAAGCAATCATTGCACACACTCTTTGTGTGTTGATTACTTTGAAGTTTCTCAAATGTTTCTTGGTCTCGACAATGGACATTTTGGTCTGGACAATAATCCTCTGCTGTGGGGATGGGAGGAAGCTGTGCTGTGTGCACTCAAGGGTGTTTGGTGGTATCTTAGGTGTCCATCCACTAAATTGCAATAACATCCCACTTTCAAGTATGACAACCTTGACCTTGTCAAACTCCTGCAGGTGGGGCAGGGGAGAATCACCCTGGTTTGAGAACCCCTGCTGCAACAAACAAATGCACACAAAAGACAAATTTCCCCAGGCTTTTAGCTGATTCATTCCAGAAATAGGTTATTTTTCTATATAATTTTGAAGTTTTTATCTAAATGAGGGTATGGCTATAAAGATATTATGCAGGCATGGTCATTGAGATTTTCAATTTCAATTTTCCTCACACTCATGGAATATATTCATCCTGGATACTTTACAAAATAGTCAAAGCTAAATAAATACTCATCAGTCAGAATGTAGCAAAACCTGTCATGTGGAAGGGGAGCACAATTGCCAAAAATATATTTTAAGAAGCACAACTATAGCCAATGGTGCAAGTTATAGAGGCAGATAGTTTGATTTGCGATGGAACAGATCATTCTAAGAATTAGCAGTTTCTAAAATGCAACAAACGGTTCCAGATTCCCTTTCAATAGATTTCATGACGCCAAAACCACAAGGTAACATTGTCAGGGATATTGCAGAGGAAATTAAAGCATTGGTTGGGTTTGAGATTTCATTCAGTACTGAGAGTCCAGAATGAACAGGAAGGCTAAGGAAACACCTAAAATGAAGTGGCATCAGGCAAAAAAGTGGGGAAGAAAAATCAAAGGAGCAGTAATGGGAAGCCACAGAGTTGAGTTGCTGAGAGAGTAGGGAATGAGTTTTTAGGAAGTATAGTTCAGTTGAGAAGGAGATGGAGAATTCAAATGTGTGATACCCTTCACTTTAGAATTTCCAGCAACTCTAGACTTAAGGAAATTATTTGAGGTGTCTTTGTGGTATCTAAAGACCTTGCTTTAAATCTCCCTACTCTGTTATGAAAGATTCTGCCATTTTCAGGATTTAATGCAACAGTAATAGGAATTCCCTGGGGTACTTGTCAACCACACAGATTTGTGGGCTCCACTCTACAGTTCCTTATGTACCTTTGTGAGCTGGTGATTCTGCATTTAAATCAGGAACCCTTAGGAATCTAATACAGGGGGCCTAGGAGCACACTTTGGAATGCATACTTCAGTTTGCTATCTGGGTTCTACCTAAATGCTGTGAATTTTGTGATTTTTCCAGGAGGATATTTCAAGGAGAATAGCAAGTTATCCAGGCCAACTATCAGAATCTAATCTTCATTATAGGCATTCTTGGCCCAGAGTTGAAATGGAAAGAAAGGGAGTACAATAACGTTTTTCTCAAATTTGGGGTTAAAATATATTAAATTTTTTGCTGTCTTATCTTCCTGCAGTTTATGTGTTTGTTAGCCTTTTAAAATTCTGTAATTTGTTGTGATTTATTTCCTCATTCTAAATAAATGTTCACTTTGTGCCAATTATATATTTGTAATTTTATATTCTTCTAAAAGAAGTTTTCCACCTGTAGCTTTAAGTCTGACAAAACCTGAATCTGACCTTTAATTATATTTTCTAATAATTTTCTGTTTTATTATCTAATGAAGTGAAAACTGCTTTTCTTGCCCCTGAATAAATAGTGGTTTCCCACTGCTAAATAGTAGCCAGGTCTGGATGCCCTGGGAATTCTCAGAAATAGCTATTTCTAACAAACTTCCCCAAACCTCCACCAGCTTCAGGAGTTGAATGCTACAGGACATTATAAAATAGGCAGTAATGATGTGTAAGTGCTTTCACTTATATAAGATTTCACAGTTTATTTCTATAGTTTATTTTGGATATATAAAAAATAAACTGTATATGTATATATGTATACATATATGTACATATACATATATTTTTCTATTAGATAGTTCAAAGAAACCTACAGAATATCACAAAATCATTAAAGTATAGAGTAAACATGGAATTCTGGTTCCCAGACTGGACTGGTTATTTCCATTGTAATACATAGCAAGGGACACACTAAAATTTTGAAATCTGCCATTTTTAGTTGCAACATTTTAAACCTTTAATAAATGATGCCAAGTAGTCCTGCTTCTGAGGTAAAGTGTGATCCACTTTTCTGGCACAGAAATTAATTATTCTGAAGCTTTAACTTGCATTCTGTCTCTGATTATAAGTGTCAGGAATCTGGTAACATTTTTTTATGCAGAATCTAGATTGCATGATTTTGCTTTACAGGACTTAGAAGTATAAAACATACCTGGAAAGAGGTATTTCATAGAAATAGGATGATGCTTCATAAAGGTTTATGACATTAGATAGATATCTTGTCTGCTGCATTCATCATGTGTAGCCTGGGTATAGCTGGGATGATGAGAATGAGGTAGATAGAAGTAAAATGCCAGAACAGAAAATTCATGGTTCATGTGAAACTCACTAGTGAGTCATGGCCTCTGCCCTTGCCTCCACCTTTAATATCCTCTTACTTTCCCAAGCCACATAGTAATTCTTCTGTCATACTTTGACTTTTCTTGATCACGAAGATTTTTCACAGCTTCCCCATCTGACAACAGCCACCTCATTGTCCCCTCCTTGCTTCTGTTTTTCTTTCCTACTTCCCAGGGGACCTCTGTCTTTCTTGATGCTCTTTTTCATGCACTTGAAGGTAGCTGGTGGTGATTATTTTTGCATGTTTTTGTCACTTGTACTTACTTGTCTTGAAATCTCAGCAAAGTCATCTATCCCTTAAAGAACAGGCCTGAGCTGTCTTTTTCTTTGGTACATCGCAGTTTCTGCATTGTTAGCAGGGCCTTTAGTCCAAGGCGCTGCTGGGGAAGTTGAGAAAGATGTCATGTGCACCTGATGCTTCTCTATTCTTCAAGTGGAGAAAAGGAGAGAAAGAGAACATTGGGTCAGCAATATATTATATATAAAATGCTAAGGAAAGAGTGGAAGACAGGATGCAAAACTCAATGTGATAATGCACTACAATAAAGTTAAGTTGCTCTTCAAGATCCCAATCTCAAGATCCCCAGAGAGCTCTGAGATTCCGTTCCTCCTTGCACCTCTCTATTCCTTCCCATCATGTGATTCAATCCCTACAGCAAGATCTCTAAGCAGCCTTTTTGTTTTCATACCTACTGCAAAGCTTTGTCTACTCTATTAACCTCTAAATGTACCTGAGTATTGTTTATTCTCTTTAATGTGCTCTACATAGTTATTTCAGATTAATTTTCCAAAATTTCTTCCCTATGGACTCTATTCCCCTGCTGAAGGTGGCTCTCCCATAACTACAACCTTAGTGTCTACACTGGGTTAGGAGTGCAAAGTTCTCAGTGATGTAGTCCCACTGCTATGCTTTCTTAAAAAAAAATTTCTTTAATTCTAATGCAACATCCTGCTAAAACTGGACAATGTCCTGTTCCTTGCAATGTTCTGTCCCCAGGGCTTTGCTCCTCAATCTGCCAGGAACCCTTTAGTGTATCTACCTTTCATAGACAAACTGCAACTTTCAGGCATCATTCTATGTTTCTTTTGTTGCAAAGTATTTCTCCTTTAAGTTCAGGTAACCCTGTGTTGATTTCTCATGCCACTAAGCATATTCTTTCTGGTATCAGAGATATCTGGGTATTTGTTTTTATTTCGATAAGAGGACCGTATACTCTGGAAGGCATTGCAACAATATTTACATATCAGTTGTCAGTGCTTTATACAATACCATGTGAATACCAGGCATTTGATTACTATTGTTGATTTATTTTTTAAGCTGTGAAACATGAACAAAGTAACAGGGGCAAATCAAAGAAAGAGGAGGCAGTTCTGTTAAATGCTGTTAAAGCATGAGCACACACACATAGGATTCATATGCGAAAAATGAGAAACGCAAGAGAGCAGAAAGCGGGGCTGCCTGAAAACACTTTTTCCCAAATCTTTTCATGTACACGCCTAAATGCCACTTTTTACATTGTGATACCTTTACGACTCTTTGCCTGCTGCCTTTGCCTTTCAAGTTCATTTAGCACAAATTTTGCCCTTATAGGCACCTGAGGGGTTGGAGGAGGACAAACGACAGGACTTATTGTGGACATATTCATCCCACCCTTGCCCCCTCACTGCACTGGGTAATTCTGCTGGATCTGGTGTGATAACTTTTATATTCAGTGATATACTCAATAAAGTGTTATTCATTTTGGACTGTAGTTCAGCGTTGTCCAAGGTCACAAAGGCCAGAGGCTATGTAGCTTTTTTTTTAATGAGGAACCAGTGCTGCATAATGAACAGAGCTAAGAAAGAATCACTACAGCCTAGATAAAAACAAAGTTTGTATTGTGATTGTCTCAAAGCTTTTCTTTCATATCCTTTCCCAGATAGAGCACAGTTACTGGGATGCTCAAGAAGTTGAATTGGTGTTTCAGGGCCTCACATTTTTCACGGTGAACATGCTGTCACTATGCTGTGCTTGTAATTTTATACTCTTTCACACTCTGTCCTCACCGCCCCTTCTTGCCACCGTCAAGCTGCAGAAGCTTCAAGCCCTACACAACAGGGACCTGCTCCCTTGCCTTGATCCAAGCAGAGGCCTGAAGTTGCTAATTCTCAGCATTAACAGCAATCACATTGACTGAAAGAAGTTATCAACTTTAAATTTTTATTTTGATTGAGCTAAAGTCCCCATGGCCTTCCCTTTCTATGTCTTTTAGTTTCTTTTGTCAGTGCAAAAACACGATAGAAATAAAGAAGAATACGTATTTTCATTAAATAGCAACTAGACAACATCTATTTTTATTTCAACTAAGAGCAAAGTAAGTAATAACTTTACTTCCAAAATTAGAGAAATTATTTCCATATTATATTGAATTTAACATGAGGATGACACACATATAAGACCAAGAACCGTAGGAGGAGGAATAGACACGAAGAAATGTAAAAGCTACTGTGAATTGTGACTGTGACAAAACATATAATGTACTGGATAAAAGGCTGATGTCCCTAATAGCTGCTCGACAATTCTCTGTAGGCCATTTGTGTTTCTGAACATCTTAGAAGCAAGGAATTCACTGGCCTTTGTTCAGGACTATCTCTTCAGGGATGGATGGATAGCAAACGACTTTACAAGACACAGATAGTGTCTCCCTCTGGAGCAAAGGGCAAGAATGTTGACTGCCTATTATAAAGATGCTGGGTTTCTTCTTGCTGCCGCAGTAGAACTCATTGCATGGGCAGCATTTTCTGGAACCATCTGCAATATCCCTTTAGGATATGGAGGCAAAGAGCAGTGGTACCAACATGCGGATGCTCGTGACACTTCCTGTGGGATGAGAAATAATGGCCTTTCTCTCTGACCGGGAGTCTTGTGTCTTCTGCCAGCATCCGGAGAGCTAGAGCAGACTCACTGTTAGCTTGCAAGGAGAGCAGCATCCCAGATCTTTGCAGTCCTTGACAAACAACAACATATAACCTAATAAATAAAAACCAAACAAAATAATACAATGAGTATTTTGTTGAATGTAAATGTAAATATCTATATTATAGTATCTTTATGCCTTTACCAATCAAGAATTATGAAATACTATTGAGATGTCATTTTTCACCTGTCCGATTGACCATGACTAAAAATAGCAATAAGAACCAGATCTAGAGAAGAAATGGAGAAATAGATAATCTCATCCATTGCTGCTCGATGTGAAAAGTAACAGAATGCTTTATTAAAATATGTGTTGGTTTATCTGCTTGGCCTGCCATTCTATTATACTTTTAGAATAACGTCCCTTGTGACTCCATGTATATATATATATATATATATATATATATATATATATATATATATATACACACACACATACGCATACATGCTCTTCCTCTCTCCAAATATTTACTCACGAGGCCTGACAATTAAGTTTGTGAACTTGCCACTGTGCACTTAACATTGGCAGCGCTGTACGAACGACTTGGTAAGGTTTCATAACCTCAGTATATCAGTGTTTCACAGCTGTGTTCATGTCAACATGTGGCAGTGTTCTTGCTAAGTGGCACTCATTATTGTTGTGTGTTTTTGTATGTTGTTGCCAGAATGTCACAGCTTAAGTTAGAACAACGAACAGACATTTGTAAATTTCTGTTAAACTTGGCAAGAGTGGATGTGAAATCAGGGACATGTCAGTTCAAGTTTATGGGGATAATGCCATGAAGAAAATGGCAGTGTATAAATGGATGAAACTTTTACTGAGAGGAGAGAAAGCATCACTGATGGAGGGAGGTCAGGGCAGCCAGTAACAAGTAGAACCAATGAAAACATTGCAAAAATTTATCAAATTGTACATCAAAATTGTCAGCTGACTGTCAGAAGCATAGCAGAGCAAGTCAACATTGGTAGAGACACAGGAAAATCTTCACTGAAAATCATGGTCAACAACTCATGATCATGTATCACGATGAAACACCAGCTCACATGGCGCTGCCTGTGAGGGAGGGTTTAGTTGGGAAACAAATAACAATTGGAACACCCTTCCTTTTCACCTGATCTTGCCCTCTTCTGGGAAATATTGTAGGGAAGAACATTTTGATGACATATAGGACATCAAGGGTAATATGATGACAACTATGACGGCCACTCCAGAAAAAGAGTTCCAGAATTGCTTTGAAGGGTAGACCAAGAACTGGTGTTGGTGCATAGGTTCCTAAGGGGAGTACTTCAAAGGTGACTGTAGGGATATTCAACAATGAGGTATGTAGCACTTTTACTAGGATGAGTTTGTAAACTTAATTTTTTGACTTCATTTATAATATGTGGATATATATACACATATACACACACACACACACGTCTATACACACAGATGTGTGTGTACATATCTAGAGAAAAACTGTTGACAATATCATTGATTGTCAATCCACAGCCTGGAACCTGGGTGCCCTCTAATATAGGAATGGTTAGATATAGGTAGTTTATCCACGTCATCAAATGGAATGCAATTATGAGAAAGAATATGTTGACTCAGTATATGTTATCTTGAAAAGATGCTTAAGAGATATTTAGTTAGAAAATTACAGATGTAGTATGAAAGTGATAGTATTATTTTAAGAAATTATAAACATAATACTTCATCTATTTGTACGTGTGTATGTGTGACCTTACTATAATATGCCACAATAAACAAGTAAGGTGACTACAAATTGACTTTCCTTTTGTGCTGTGGAAGAGACTAATAGCTTACACTGAGTTAACATCTCAATCTCAATAACAGTTTGGTCCATTCCACAGCTAAGCTTTGAAATAAGACACCCAGAATTCCACTCCTGACTGGACAGCTGACAGGCTGAATGAACTTGTACAAGTCAGTTAGTGTACAACTATGTACAACAACAAGTTATTTTCTCCTCTATTCAAATGGAAACAGCAACAGTATCTACCTTACATATTTATGAGATTAATTTGCAGAGAGAGTACAATCCTCTAGCAAAATTCTATTGCAGAGTCAATGATGGTGTTGATGAAAGTTAATGTTGACTGGACACTTATTATTTAATTGGACTCAATATGTGGCAGCTATTTTTATTTTCTCTTTTTTGGCTTTTTTTAAATAGTAGATTGCTCATCTGGCTGCCTATAGAGGAAGGATGGTACATTATATTTTCATATTATTTCTTTTTGAAATCTCAGTTAGCAATTGAGTCAAGGTGTTATAGAAAGTGTGCACATCGACAGTGCTGCTTATCTCCAGTGAAGGAGGTTAGCACTGCTGCCATCAGACAGCTTAATGGGTATGAGGAAAACCTCCACTAGTACAGCTAGGGACCATTAGCATGTTTACCATTAACCAACTAAAATAGTTACTATCATGTATGAATGAAAAATAATCATCCTTCATCTAACTTAAGTAAAAACTATAGTTTGCTGCCAAATTGAATACAACAAACTCCTAAAAAATTTAAAAAGGCAGTCATCCAAGTCTTTATTGCAAGAACATCGGAGAAAATGCACCAGCTGAGCCACTTATCATCTGCTTAAATGTCTCGGCTCTCAAGCAGTGCAGCAAGCAGCTATTTATAGGTCTCATTTCTCCCTAAGTCCTTCCCTTGTAAGGGATCTAACTAGATTGGGAAAGGGGCCCATTTTGTTCAGGATTGCATAGGCTGCCAGAGGATCGTAGCTTAAATCATCAGGTGTCTGATTATTTTCCCTGAAACTATTCAAGTATAGTGCCCAGAAAGTGTCAGCACTTAATGAGCATTTCCTATGGACGGGTAGTCTCAGTGCTTTGTTCACATACACACAACTTTTGATCATCAGTTTAGGCAAGGTGTGGGTATTTGTTTCCAAGCTGGAGAGAGACACCAATGGAATGATTAATGTAACGTAGGAATATTAGGACCTAGAAAATTGGCAAGCTGAAAATATGAACATAAAGATGCCCCTGGAAGTTGTATGTCTCAGGGTGTTGAAATTCCCATAGAAAGTGGGTGAAATCCTGGAGGGGCGGGGACTAGCCACAGGTACTGTCTCTGGAATTCCTTCTGAGGCATCTGAACTCAGAAGAATAGGGAGGAGGAAAACTTCTGACCAAAATGCAGCAAAGTAAAATATATTAAGTAAAACATTTACTTCATGCTGGAAACACGCTGTGGACTCATGCAAGTGCCAGAGCTTCCATTAAGCCTGCTCAAAGTCAATATACACACGACGCTTTATTTCATCCAAGATGAAATGTCATTTTCTGGGGATAGAATCATGGTGAATGCCCTTTCCATCTTATCCCTCTCAATCCCTTGTCAAGTGACAACTTCAATAGCTACTGAAAGGAAAAACACATGTGCCCAAAGAGCGAGGACATTTCTTATGAAGTGCTAAGAAGGTCCGCAGGGAGTTCGAAGGCCAGATTTGCCTTCTATTCTCTTAGGACTGTGCTGTGAGAAATATCTTATAAAATTCATCCTTTTTCCGTGAAGTGTTTGGCCTTGGGAGGATCTCAACTGAGCATTCTAAGGAATATATTATATTAAATTAATAATACATAAATAATTAAAACCAACTTCTGGTCCCTTTTTCAGATTTTTGCATACAAGAAAATAAAATCTTAAAGTTTTTAATTTGAAAATCAATAGTTTAGTTTATTTTTTAATGCATGAGGCTGTCTAGGAGCCCTGGGAGACCTAGTAATTTTAAATGCTCTTTCCAGATAGAAACGCCAGAAGAAGAACTAGTAAATAAAAGGCAGAGAAGGCAGAAAAGTTAGTAAACAAAACGACAGCGCATGGTAGTTAAGACCACACACTTGCGAGAAGATGGTGCTTACTATAATTCTGTTCTTAGACAAATTCCTTAGCCTCCCTGTGCCTTGATTTTCTCATTCATAAAAGGTAGATAATTGTAGTACCTTTCACTCAGGATCATTTTGAAGATCAAACTATTTAATTTATATAAAGCTTTTAGAAATATACATGTTATCTGGCACATATTGAATAAATCTTTGCACTTATGACAGAGAAACATGTTGGAAGTAAAGAGAAATATCAATATAGCAATTGTTTGTTAAATGTTATATTTGTATCTCTTGCCTCCAAGCTCCTGGAGACAAAAGACAGGCCTCTTTTAGTTCTTCCATCTAGTGAGTCAGGAAAGCCCTATGTGGGCAGCACTAGGACAGATCCAGTGACTTTATGAGAAGATTCAACATGCAGAAATCCCAGCCACCACCAGGGGATGGATGTCTAGTTCAACCCATGCTCATAGGAAGTGCTGGCCACTTCCAAGAATCATTATGCCAGCAGCAGCTGTGGGCTCCTGTGGGAAAGGAATGGATTCGTGCTTGTCACCTGTGTTTGTTGGCCACTTACAATGACGCCATGACAGGTGTACCTCCAAAATTACAAAGCATAACATTATGATTTTTCTTTGATCAGTAACGGGTTTGATTAATATCTTCTAGAGTAAATGTTGAATTAAGCATACCCTATGGCTGAGGCAGTTGGTGCTTCAGTTCAAAGGCAGCACTAGCAGCCCTAAGTTAAGAGATTCATTCTGTCTCCTTACTTAGGAGAGGAGCTCAGAGGGGGAAGATACAAAGCAAACAGTGACAAGGCTGAAGGGGAGCATGGTGCTTTTCAGAGGCACATAAGACCCCCAGTATTTGGTAGTTATGATTGTTTGGTTGTCATTGATGACTGATGTAATGTTGTTTGGAGAATTTTAATTCCCTCAGGTATTTCTCCCAGTCCCTGCATAGTTCCAAAGACTGCCAGGAAGGCAGAGCGGAGAGTCATCACAATGAGTACTAATTGTTCCAGGAGACGTGTCAAAGTCACCAGAAAGTTTTTAATCCATGAATATAGTCTTTTGACATAGAGATTCAAATATGTGTTATTGGTTTGGGCTCTAAAACCGTCGATGTAAACATGGAGTAAAGTCCTTTTCCAATATTTAACCTATCCTCCAAAACATTTGCAAAAGGTGTTGAGGAAAGAAAAGCAATTACAGATTATTGTGTTAGCATCCTTGGGCAGAGATTTGGGGATAAAAAAGTAGTAGGAAGGTAAGCAGTTTTCTAAAATTCTCCTATTAAGATTTTTGCCCAAGTTATTATTGGTTAGTAGATTAAAGTTTTAAAAAATGTGCCAGTGCTTACCTGGTGAATTGCTATTAATTCCACTAAGCTAGACTATACTATTAACATAAATTAATTTTTCCATGTAGTAGTTATTTTTTTCAAATGATATTTATGATAGCCATCCATTAATCAACCAGTAGGGGTCTGGCATTTGTCTTATGTTTGCAATAAAAATGCCATTGTGTTAAACATAATTAGTTATTTTTTTCTTTGATGGGAAGCTTAGTTTTGAAACTTCTCTTTATGTTCCACAATCTAAATTTTTGTTTATGTCTCAATAATTCTACAAAGTAATTGACCTATTATATTTTCTTGACATAAAACTGTGACTATATTGGTAACTTAAAAAAATACACTACCTATAAGATGTCATAAAAATGAAAAAATAGTATGTTGTTATAGTTTTCAGAGCAGAAAATAAGGAAGTAGTAGGGGTTGGAGCTTGAGTAAGTGGGAACTTAAATTAGATATCAGAAGACCCAAGTCTCAGTCGAGCTTTAGAAACTTAACTGGAAACAGAAGCACATCACTGAATCTCATTAGATTTCAACTTTCACCTATGTAAATGAATGCTAATACCTGCAGAGGTTTTAGGAGGATCTTGTAATAAAACATATGTGAACACACTATATAAATATATGACACTATTCATTGAAATGTGGTCTTATAGAGCTTTATTCTCTTCTTGATACCAAGATACAGTTTTTCCATTTTAAAATTTCCTTTCTTTATTATATAAAGAATAAATGAATATGTTATCATCACAGAAATCCAAGCATTTCCATAATATATAGGAAAAAAAAAAAAAGGAAGACCCCTGACTAGCATATCTCCAAATCTTCCATTCTCTTTAGTGGTATCTCTATAAATAATTTAATGAGTTTCCTTTCAGAAATGTTCTAAGCATATATGCATGCATATATATGAAATATAATTTTGCTGCACATAATTGGGATCACAAAGTTTATTTCTAACTCACAAATCTAGCTTGTTAAAACAAAATAAAATTCCGCCCCCTCTGTTTTCTGCCAAAGAAAAATGTGACATAATTAGCACTGCAGTTATTTCAAATGGGGGATTGATGGTAAAAGGTTAAGGGGATTGTAGGAAAGATGGCAGGGGCTTTTGTTTCTGCAACACGGACAAAACACAAATACAAATGAACGTGTTTCAATTGTCATAGTCATGAAACCCCATTGTGTTAACAAATGGGAACTAACACCTTATGGCAGCCAATCTAAAATAATCTCTATGTGATGAGTACCACTGGCAGATCTGCCAAGATGCACAGATTCTCAGTGTGATCACAGAGATTTCATTGGTCACAAGCAGAGAAAAGCACATGATTGTATTGAAAACGATGACACTGGTGCCAACCCAGAAATCACAGCTCCGGCTCCTCCGTGATAGCAGACTATCACACCTGCCACTTGACAGGTGTGCAGCAAAATTTATGAAAAGCTTTTCTAGCCAAGCCATCGGGCTGCTGGAAAGAATGGTGAATGCCTTGAGCCTTGACATTTATTACAGCTTTGCCAGCCTATCTGTCTTGTTGAGTGTGATTTGAAAAACGATATGTCTAACCATGATCTTAATAAGCTCATTTGTTCTAGGGTCTCATTGTACTTGTGCTCGCTGATAGAAGAGGAGACGGAAAATAATATAAATAACGGTGGCTTCCTCGGGAAATGCCTGTACTTATTTGAATATGGAGACAATCCTGATGTTTAACATCGCTGCTTGCTCTGTGTGAGAGAGCAATTACAATGTTGCCTTGAGATGTTTTGTAACTGAGGCTTCAGTTTTTTGATAAACTTTATTTCAATCAATTAGCAACGAACACTGAAATTAAAGCATGTGATCAGAATATTGATGGAGATACAAATTTGTTAATATTAGTAAGGAAAAATATGTCTTTGAATATGTTTTAACAGAAAATGGCATAGTATTATTAACCACTTATTTATAAAAGATTAAAAATACTTTTTATATGACCTGATTTATTCCTGAAATGCCCTTGGACAGTAAAGATGGGACAAGTATTATTCCTTGTTGATACAAGATGAGCAAAAGGAAGTCTAATAGATGTTTAAAACTGGCTCCCCCAGACCCTTTACTGTGGTTAGCATATGTATCTTTAAACTTTCCGAGTTGTTCTGGATAAATATATGTCTTAGCACATATCACTTATATTTGAAGATATTTAATTTTATAAGTGTGCTTGTGTGTTAAGATATAATACTCAGTTAAACAGACATAATAAAATAACATTTAAAAAAGCATCATTATATGGGACAGCCACGTATAGAAGACTGAAAAGGGATCTGCACCTCTCACCACTCACAAAAATTAAATCATGATAAGAAACAGACATAAATCTAAGATGTAAGATTATAAGAATTCTACAAGAAAATTTTGGAAAAACTGTTATGGACAGCCTAGGAAAATTTTATGAAGAAGACCAGCATGGTAATCACAGCAACAGCAAAAATTACTAAATGGGACCTGATTAAATTAAAAAGCTTCTGTACAGCCAAGGAAATAATCAATAGAGTGAATAGGCAAGCTGCAGAATGAGAGAAAATGCTGGCATGCTATACATCCAAAGAAGGGCTAATGACCAGAACCAAGCAATCAGGAAGAAAAACAAACAACCCTAGTAAAAAGGAGGCAGAAGACATGAATAGAAACTGGGAGAAGCAAGAATCCAGTGTACTCAATTCTATTTTTTTTTTTTGAGAGAGAGAGAGAGAATCTCACTTTGTTGGTAGAATGCCCCAGTGTCATAGCTCACAGCAATGTCAAACTCTTGGGCTGAAGCCATTCTCTTGCTTCAACATTCTGAGTAGCTAGGGCTACAGTTGACCACCACAACACTGGCTATTTTTAGAGAGACAGATTGTCAATCTTGCTCAGGCTGGTTTCCAACCGGTAAGCTCAGGCAATCCACCTGCCTCAGCCTCCCAGAGTGCTGAGATTACAGGCATGGGCCACGCAATTCTAATATGAAACCAATAGAAAATCTAATACATACCGACATAAGAGAAAAAAGTCATTTTAAGGTGGGGAATGGAGGAACAAGGGATAGGGGCGAGGGGAGAAGGGATGGGGCCAGAGGTTATGATATATGGCACACCTCTTGGGGGTGGGACACAGCTATAAGAGGGACTTTACCTAATAAATGCAAAGAGTGTAACCTAATTCTTTGTACTCTCAATGAACCTGAACCAATATATGTGTATATATATTTGACTAATAGCCAATAAACATGAAAAACTGCTCAACGTTTCTAATCATTAGGGAAATGCAAGTCAAAACCACAATGAGGTATCACCTAACCCTGCTGAGAATGATTTTTATCAAAAAATCCCCGAGCAATGGATGATGGTGTGGATGCATAGAGGAAGAAGCACTTACACACTGTTAGTGGGACTGCAAACTAGTGCAACCTCTGTGGAAAGTAGTACAGAGCTACCTTAAAGAACTAAAAGTAGATCTACCATTTGATCTAGAAATACCTCTATTGGGTATTTACCAAAAGGAAAACAAAAGTCATTTTATCAAAAAGACATATACACTTGAACATTTATTGCAGCACAATTCACAATTGCACAAATATAGAATCAACCCATGGGCCCATCAATACATGACAGGATGTCTAACACATAGAATGTGTATGGCATGGAGTACTACTCAGCCATGAAAAATGGTGAACTAACACTTTTTGTAACAACTTGGATGGAACTGGAGACTATTTTTCTAAGTGAAGTGTCATAAGAATGGAAAAACAAACACCACATGTAGTCTCTATTGAATTGGAACTGATTGGTCAACACCCATGTGCACATTTGGTTATAAAACCCAACAGAAAGCAGATGGGAGGAAGGAGAAGGGGAGGGGTAAATTTACACCTATGGGCACAATGCACACTATCCTGCTTTGGGGTACATTTGTAATTTTGCCTCAAACTGTACAAAAACAATTCATGTAACCAAAACATTTGTACCCCTGAAATATGAAATAAAATAAAACAAAACAAAATGTGAAGATCCCTGGTATCTTTTAAAAATAAAAAAGCATCATTATGTTATCAAAATAAACAATATTTTTTAAATCTGTTAAGGACCCGACTTGCATTTCTTCCTCTGCTGCTAGCAAAAGAAATATTTCATTTAATAAAAACATTACCCTCCTCTCTTTTCTACCTCTATTTATTTATTCTAGCCAATTTGTATCTTCTTTCTTGGCCATCTTTGTACTTCCCAACATTATTTGTTTTAAGGATTGGCCATCCTAGTGAAAATTAATAAATAAACTAGGAGGGCTGGGCATGGTGTCTCATGCCTGGAATTCTAACACTTTGGGAGGCCAAAACAGATGGATTGCTTGAGCTCAGAAGTTTGAGACCAGCCTGAGCAAGAGCAAGATCCTGTCCCTACTAAAAATAGAAAACTTAGCCAGGTGTTATGGTGGGCACCTGTAGTCTCAGATACTCGGGAGGCTGAAGCAGGAGGATCCTCTGAATCCTGGAGTTTGAGATTGCTGTGAATTAGGCTGATGCCATGACACAAGATCCCACAACAGAGTGAGACTTTGTAAATTAAAAAAAAAAAAGAAAAAGAGGTCAAAAAAGACCAATTTAAGAAAAAAAAAAAAAAAACTTGAGAGAAAATGACAGTGACAGAAAAAGAAGCTGATTAAAGACCATAAGGGGAAAACCACTATGTAAATTTCTGTGCAAATGAATTTTAAAATATGAATGAAATGAACAACTTTTAGAAAATATTAATGATCACAATTAACTCAAGAAGTAACAAACTTGAACAGAGTTATTGGCATGTTCATAGTCTTGAGGCAACTAAAAATACCATCAAAGAATTACTTTAAAAAAATGAGTCCAAAGTCTGATAGTTTTATGAGGGAATTGTTTAATATTTTTTAAGGGACTAAAGATCTCCTTGGTATATTCTTCTAGCATATGGGAAAAGATGGAATGTTATATGATTGATTTTATGTTAATCTAATAATAAAATATGATAACAAAAAGAAAATAGCTTGCTGGTCTCCTGGAATGTAATGAACAGGTATGCAAAGTCCAAAAAATATATATATAAGCAAATCAAATCCAGCATCACATTTTTTAAAAATGCATGTTCTTCTTGAGAGAGTATAAGAATGTCTTACTACTAAGAAATTGTCAGTATAATAAATTGATCAAGAGAGGAAAATATGGCTCTTGTCTGTTAAATACTAAAAGCATTTAATAATTTCAAAGTCTATTTTTAGGCCCAGTTAAAATGCAACCTCCTTCAAGCCTTCGTTGATTTCTTTGGGACAAATCTGAACTCAACTTTGAATTCTTGTATCACTAGATACGTTTTTTTTCCACTTACAACACTGTTTATACAATGTTTTGTATTATAAATGTTTGTGTATATACCCCATCTACCTCACTTCCCTATTATAACCGAATGGTAGCATTTGTGTTGTATTTATTTCTTATCTCTCATGACACCCAGGACAGACTAGATTCCTTATATATGTCCCCCAAATAAATGTTTTAAAATACATGTACCCTATTTAAAATTATAAATGACAGGTTTTAGTTTTTTTTACTCTCATATAATCTTTATAATAATTATAGCAACATCCCCATAGTTACAAGGAAGAGAAAAGAACACAAAATAGTAACTTCGAGAAGAATATTCTCCAAACTATTGAAAATTTCATTCCTCAGGAAAAAGAGATTACTAAAGAAGTTATTCCACTGTATTATACAAATAGTACATTATTTTTACCTGTTAACTACAATCCTGGATAAGAGAAGAAAGTTTGGCATTAGTGGAAGAATCGCATGTATTCAATGTACATCAATGTTAAAAGATTAAAAACCATTTAGTTTTATTAATCAAGACAAGTTTATTAGCACATAAGCCTAAATAAAGCAGTTGGAACCCACTATTTGCTCTTTGGCACAAGCACTCAAGGAACATTACTTTTGTCTACGATAGTAATCTTTTGTAATATGAGTAGAAATAAATCATTTTTACAGATATCATAAGAAAATAAAGATAGCTCCTACATCTTTGTAGATAACAGGACAGTAAAGATAACTACTATCTGAAAGGTCACATAAATATTCAAATCAATGTGCACTAAATACTCTTCATCTTTACAAACTGCATAACTCTAAAATGACAGGTTTTAGATATGGATATAGGTACATTACATAGATTAGATAGATAGATAGATAGATAGATAGATAGATAGACAGATAGATAGACAGATAGATAGACCAATTACTTGTATAAGCATCTTGCTTTGGCATGATTTAATAATTGAGTGCATCAGTATATACCAGAAGTCAGAATGTAGCTTTTCCAGCCTCTTTGTCATCATGATACTTCTTCTTGGACAATAAGTAAGAAAGGATTGCACATTTTATTCCACGTTGGGTGTTACAGTAACATTTACCCTGGGAAGGTGATTGTTGCTTCTGTTTCTTTTCTTTCTTTTTTTCATGCTTGAAAAACAGTTGTCAACTTTCTAGGTACTGTGATAATGCAAAAAAGCAAATTAATTTCTGTAAATTTTTAAAGCATGGAGTCACACAATTATATCAGGAAATTCTATAATAAATTGACATTCTATTTAAATAATATAGTACTTTCCCCTAAATAACTAAAAATAATTTTATTATGTTATCTCATATAATTTTAGTTTGGTTACTCTCTACACAGACTTACATTATCATGGATCTTTTTTATTAAGGAATTGTTTCTTAGTGATGAATCCAAAGCGACCCCACATTATACAGAATTTGCTCAAATATACCCACAAGTAAAATAGATCCACATTGATTTTATAACCTAATTGTAAAATAGGTAACTTTTCTTCATGTTTAGTTTAATTCTGAGTGGCCTCGTCATAGAGAGACAGCTCAAAGTAGTGGAAAAAACACCAGACAAAAGTGATGTCTTATCACTGCTCTGGTACTCATGAAGCTGGGTGAATTTGGGCATGTTACATAATGATTCTGAACTTCTATTTGTTCATTTCCCACACAGGAATAAGTACTTCCTTTACACTATGCCAAAGACTAAATTCTATAATGATTGTGAAAGCCTCTAGCTCATATTAGGAGAGATCAGCCAATGCTATTTCCCCCCTAACATGAAAGATAACATATTGTGAAATTTTTGTGCCTTTGCTAATTGGTCCTAAAAGATTTCTTTCTTCTCAGCATCTCGGGGGGAAAAAAGTAAGTTCTAGGAGGGCAGGAACAGTATTGTTATGTCCCAGTAGTTATCTAGGAAATATAAAGGTGCTCAGTCAGTTGCAAAAAAGAGTGCGTGAAAACATTTCTGAGCTCATTCTTTTTCTTTTTCACTTTATGTCCAACAACATTTTTCATTGAAATTTTAAACTATATAAATTCCTCACCATCTCTTTAAAGATCCCCAATCCACTCCCCTTATTTATTCTATATAAAACCCAAATTTGTCTGTATGCTTTCTAAGAATTTATTTATAATTTGTCTCATTGTTTCAGATTTATTTCTACCTATATTTATTCATATCAATAGCATAAACCCAACAGAATGTAAACATAACAATATTTGTCTATTCTTTTCCTTCAATTGCTGTCCCATCTTGGCCATGCAGAATTTCCCTTTGTTGTCCCCTGAGTCTTTCTCAGAGAGATCTCATAATATTTTAATAACAACTTTCTATTATTAAAAAGTTATTTTTTAATTGAGCCCTGTTAAAAATGTCAGGTTCATAGCCAAGTAAATTATCATCCCTTCTCTTCTTCCTAGGACTGGCTGGCCTTCATCTTGAGGTGGGGAGGAAGCACAGTTTAACATTGCTCTCTTCCCCTCTTATTTCTGGATCAATAACTCTTTGGGGGTTGCAGCCTAAAAGAAGAAAATAGGAAAGACAAAAAAAGATAGGCATTTCTTCCTTAGTTGGTATTGTCGTCCTCTATTGAATGTTGCTGCTTTCTCATGAACCCTAACTGGTCATTGATTTTATCTTGATGGCAGACAAATACCTTCACTTTTATGGAGGCACAGTTGAGTACTCCAAGTGTCTTATGGGAATAGTCTCATTACTGTTAAGATTTTTCCACTTCCCTTTTTCATACATGCCTCAACAAGGTAACCCACAGCTTCTTGCTACTGAGGTGATCCTTCCAGCAGGTGGTCATCTTGGATAGACAGCCCAGGCATGCACAAGTTGGATAATTTTTGCTATGTCTACTTGAGCCACAGGAAACTTGCCTTGTCAAACATGCCTTGTACTTTGCCGCACAGTTAAGCTCTTGTCTGCCCTGTTTATCTCTCTCCAATTGTTTGGTCTCCAGCTCAGATAGATACAAGGGAAGGGTCTGCAAGTTTGCTACTGCAGAAGTGCTCTGCTGGAGAATGGAATGCCCTAGCTTACTGTGTCTCCAAACTCTATGTGTGATTCCTTGGTTCTCCTCCACCCGCACTCTGCAGATCCTCTGACAGAATACAGCTAATGTCTTCGGCACTCCTGTAATTCCCTGTCTCTCGCATGTCTCTCCTTACCTACTAAGTTTTCAGTGTACAGACTGGGCTTGTGTGCTCCGGGACAACAGTTGAAGGTAGCAGAGCCAGCTGGGCTGCCTTACAATAACTACTAAAGTGGTTGTCTTTCACCTTCCCTAACTTTCTCTCTTCAGAATGTTGGGCACTTGACTACTTTTTATCTTCTACTTTGGATCCAATATCTAATTCTGGTGGTACGAGTGTGAGGGACAATTTATCACTATTCTATTCATTTTCCAAAGTAGTTCTGCTTTTTCTCTCCAAAAATTTCCAATCAAAGTGATGAAAATCTAACTTATTGCACAGATATCATTCTGTCTTTTCCATATTAAAAGTTAAAAAATATTAAGGAAATATAGGGAAGTCCAAGAAGAGTACATTTAAAAAAATATTTCCTCCAATAAATCACTATAACTCAGAGAGTGGGGAAGGGTCAAAAAGCAAGTTGCTGGGCTAATAATGTGCCATAAACTTGAAATGATTATTACTTGAAAGAATGTAGGTGGGGTCAGAGTAACCCAAGCTAAGAGATAAAGCCATGTGGAAATCCAGGTGATGTCAGTTGCACCCCTAGTGAGAAGAATTATGGAAAGCCACAACCATATGGAGGGAATCCACACCAGAGTTCACTCAGCTGTGAAGCAGTAGATCAAGTAGCAGCAGTAGATCAAGTTCTTGACTAACCCAAATAGAAGGTCTGGCCATCCCACAGGTAGGCCAGGCCCAGGACATGGCTGTGTGTGTAGTTAGAGTCTGCATTCGGGGGAAGGGACAAGACCCTGCTCCTTACTCTCTACTTTTCTATGGGCAAGTGTAAGAAAACAACCCTATCGGTGGAGAATGCCTGTCAAGATGTGCTTGCTGGCTGTTCACAAGCATTCTCTGCACCGGGAGACTGGAGTTTCCTTACCGGAGGGAAGGAGGGCCTGGCCCTTAGAAAGCTGGACTTTGGCTCCGTCCCTCCCACTGGTAAAATGTTGGGGGAGTAGGAGGTTGGCCTTGCCTTCTTTTTGGGCAGCCCAGAGCAAGTATCCAAGATCACTTTCCAGCAATTCATCTTCTCTCACCACACTGTGTCACTAGCCTACTGTCTCCCAGTGTGTGTGCTAGAGAAAAAAAGGAACCCAGCAAAGAGAATTGTACAAACCTGAGGAAACCTCATTAATACAGATCATTAATTAAAATAAAAACTGAATCTGAGTTATCTTTTTTTTTTTTTTAAATAAATTGAAGAAAGTCTGTCCATGGTGCACTTTTCTCTGACCTAAATTTTTTTGAGTGATGATTTCACCTGGATATAGGAAATGCTCCTGAACCTAAAGGATCCTTTTCCAGACAGATGGGGCCTTCTCTATGTTAGGCATAAAAGAGCTAAAAAAAGAGGTCAGATTCAATCACACAAGAAGAGTAGAAATTTAGTAAGTAGATTCAGGTCAAGATATTTAAAAATCTGTATTTTAGGATTTTAAAAATGAAAAAAATCTATCATTCAGGGAAAACCCTTGAAGAAATTGGTCTGGGCGAGTATTTTATAAAGAGGACCCCCATGGCAATTGAAGCAGCTTCAAAAATACACTACGGGGACCTGATCAAACTAAAAAGCTTCTGCACAGCCAAAACCACAGTAAGTAAAGCAAGCAGACAGCCCTCAGAATGGGAGAAGATATTTGCAGGTTATGTCTCCGACAAAGGTTTAATAACCAGAATCCACAGAGAACTCTTCTCTTATTCTTTTTAAAAAATTTAGTGCAGATTAATATGAGGGTATATACAATTAGGTTGCATATTTGGTGTTTGTAAAACCCCAGTTATAGTTGTGGTCTTCACCCAGGAAAAGTCCCATTTGCTCATACATTGTACTCATTAGGTGAGAACTTACTAAATCCTCTCTTACCCTCCCCCCTTCTTGAATTTAATTGAATTTTTCTCTCATGTGTGGACGTGGTTATTAGTCTACAAGTTTCAACTTAGTACTGAGGATATGGGGTGCCTCATTTTCCATTCTTGTGATGCTTAAGAAAGTATTCTCCAAATCCCTCCAAGTTGTAACAAAAGACACAAAAATCTCCATCTTTTTCATGGCTGAATAGTATTCCATGGTGTGCATATACCACAGTCTATTAATCTATTCATGTCTTGAAGGGCACTTGGATTGTTTCTATATCTTTGTATTGGCAAATTGGGTTCTATAAACATTTGCATGCAAAGGTCCTTATAATAAAATGACTCTTTTTATTTTCAGTAAATACCTAAGTAATGGGATTGAGGATCAAATGGTAAGTCTACTTTTAGTTCTTGGAGGACTCTCCATACTTCTTTCCATAAAGGCTGTACTAGTTTGCAGTCCCACCACAGTGCGAGTGTTCCCTTTGCACCAATCCAGCATCAGTTGCTCTGGGACCTTGTGATGTGGTCATTCTCACTGGGGTTGGGTGATAGCTCAAAGTGGTTTTGATTTGCATTGCTCTAATAATGAAAGACAAGCACTTTTCATGAGTTTGGCCATTCATCTCCCCTCATGAGAAAAGAGTCTGTTCATGTTTTTCGCCCAGATTTTAATGGGATTGTTTGCTCTTTTTTGTTGGTTTTAACTCTTTGCAATGTGGTTTTTAGCCCTTTGTCAAAGTCATAGCATGCAAATATCTTCTCCCACTGAAACGTGTCTCTTTGCTTTGTTGATTGTGTTCTTAGCTGTGCAGAAACTTTTTAACTTGATCAGGTTCCACTTATTTATTTTTATTGTCGCTGCAGCACTAATTGGTTTCTAATTTAAAGCAGGTTCCCCTAACACGTAGTATGGGGTCTTTTCCTGAGCCTTGTTTTGGGTTGGCCACTTTTAAGTTGAGACTCAGTTCACACGCAGTCGCCAAAGACCCATTCCCACCCTGCCCTCCCTCCTTTCTCTCACTCTGCACATCAAACAGACCATTCTCGATCCTCCCCCAGCGTATTTGAATACAACCTTCACACCTAACCAATTTGAAAGCTGTAATTTCAAAGTTTCAGAAATGTTTTCTAACAGCCTCCCTAAATCGGAAGTGATTTGGCCATCAAGCCCTGGTACGCTACTGGTACGCTACTGGTACGCTTCTGGTACGCTACTGCCCACGGCAAGGGCGCTGACCAGTTCCACGGCTGCACGCGTCTGCCCACCCGGGCGTTTACACACAACCCAAGGAATCACCATTCTTTTCAGACCACGGATCGGATTTCATACTGAAACTTGGCTCTCTGCTGGGCTGAATTTTGTCTGCTTCTCAGCCTTTGAGCTCGAGTTCTGCGTTGCGCAGAGAGGTAGCCCCATTGTGCCTCGCTGGCCGCCTAGCACTAACATTGTTTTTTCGTTTGATTTTTGGTCTGTCTTTTGCTACTAAGCGGCAGTGTGCCTTGCGTCCCTAACTCAGCCGCAGTCGGCTGTCCCCTAGACAAAAAGCAGCGGCCGATGCTCCCCGCAGCGCCGGCGGCGGCAGCGCAGCGAGGCCCAGACACTCAAGGCCAGCCGCGCTGCGCCTTTGTTGGGCGGGCTACAGATGGTGCCCCAGCACCGGGCTGAGCCAGGGCGGGTGTGGGAGGAGGGAGCCCGGGAACTGGAGGCCAGGAAGGGGGTCGGACGGGAGGGGAGGAGACGGCGGAGCAGCCAATCCGGGCGCAGCCCATCAGCTGACCGCTTTTGCTTACACCAGGTGCACGCGGGCTGCGCGGAGCACAAAGCAGGGCGCACCGAGGGCGCCGGCAGCGAGCCGGGAAGCGAGGCGAGGCCCGTGCGCCCGCGGCTGCAGCGCCCGCCCGGCGGGTAGAGAGGCTGGCGGCGTCAGCCCGGGCGGCGGCAACCGCGCAGCAGCATCCCTAGGCGCTTGGGGAGCCTTCCTCGGGACCTGGCCGCTCTCTGCCCCGCCCTCTGCACCCGACTTCTACTCTCCTTCCCAATCCTGCCTGCCTCTGCCCCGGCCCCCAAGAGCGGGATTGAGCCCGGCCCCGCGCGGCCGCTTTGCTGGTGTCGCTGCCTCGCCTGGCATCTTGGTGCTCTGCCGGCGGGCCCCCGAGGAGCCAGTGCGCGCTGCGGGCTGGGAAGGAGGCGCCGCTCAGCCGGTCCTTCTGCTCTTTCTCCTGCTGCTGCCGCCGCCGCCGCCGCCGCCGCCGGTGCCGGTGCCCGGTCCGTGCGCACCCCGACACCCCCGCCAGCCGCGCCCCGGGGTAAGTGCGCTGCGAGGTGTAGGACACAGCGAGGGGAAGTCGAGGCAAACTTGGTGGCGCGGCGGACGCTTAGAGGGTCTGCGGAACCGCGGGATAAGATCACAGGCCTAAGGGGAACGAGGGGGCGCGGCTCGTGGGGTTGGGGAAAATGACGAAGTCTGCAAAGAGGAATCTAGTTCCCCCCCACACACACACACACAGAGGGAAAAAACATAGGGAGAGCGATAGTTCGCAAGAAAAGCTAGACAAAAATGGGCAAAGGCAGAGACGGAGCCGAGCCCGCTGGATTTTAGAGAAGGTCCAGTGGGAGGGTGGTGCCCGGGGACTGGGAGAAAGGACTGCTGGAATGTGAAGTGGGGAAGGCAGCTGGGGCCCAGGGAGTCGGACCGAGGGCCGAGGAGGGAAAGCAAGGTGGCAGGGTATGCCGAGAGAAAAGAGGCAGCATACCTTGGCGGTGCCCTTGGTAAGAGAAAGAGGTAAGGGAGTAATTCACGAAGCATTGGGTGTACTGAAGTCAAAGCATTAGGAAGAATCTAGGAATCTACTCAAGTATCGGGCAGTCTGAGCGGGGGGGGAAATCCCTAGCCCGGCGCGTTTGAGCACAGAAAGGTTGGCAGCTTCAGGAGGCTTGCCAGAGATGCTGAAATGTCAGGGAAGCCTCGGTCCCCTTCAGGAGTGGAGGCGGCGCTACGTTCCCAGTTCGGCCGGGGTCAGGAGCAGGAAAGTTTGCCAGTCTGAGTCCTTTGTGCTGCGCGGAGAGAGGTGTGGGCGACCGCCGGCTGGGTGCTTCCTAGGTTCCCGCGGCGACCGCCCCTGGCAGAGAGGGAGTCCGGTGTGGCAGCTTGGAGTCGGGTGGAAAAGTCCAGCTGCGGACGGTCACGCGCCCGGGACAGGTGGGAAAGCCCGTCCCGGGACAGTTGCAAGGGAGCTGACGTGGATACGCGGACTGGGAGTCTGGGCGGTAAAGCTGCACCAGGAGAGGGTCCTTGCCTGCCTGTGTTCATCGCTGTAGCCCCAAGTCCAAGAACAGTGCTTGGCCATGATTGAATGAATGGCCGGAGTGTAAATGAGGCACTTGAACCACACAGGCAAAGGCCAAGAGTCCAGAAAACGGACTGTTCTCTAAATCCCATCCCACCATAAATATTTTCATCCCCGGACCTAGATAATAAAGGAAAAATGAAATTCGAATTCGATGATTTGGGCTTTTGCTTGTAGGATTTTCTGGTGTTTTGTTTTGCAATTTGCTTTCCCAAAACAGTCTAAAGAATTAATATTACTCGAATATGCTCATTATTTCATTTTTAAAATCTAGGTCTAGAGGCGTGGAAAGTTCAGGAAGGTACTTTGATCAGTATAAATCAAGAGTAAACGTGTTTCTGGTTTCTGGGCCTCCTGTCCTGAAGTCTCTGATTTGCATGCAAATGTGAGCGGATCCTGGCAGATGTCTGGCCTCATCCATTCACATGAAGGAATTTGAAAAGACAAGGAGTCTTCAGTTAACAATAGACCTTAAGAAAATAGAATAAAGACGCAGTGTGAGTTTTTCTGTTTGGGAATTCCATGGCTTGCTGACACCTTTATTCAAGAGCCAAATTCTTTGAGTGCTATTGTATTGAAAGCTCAAAGTATGGCTTGCTCTTTACCTGGCTGTGCAGCATTCAAGCTAGATAGATACTCTAAGCTAGTTAGGAAAATGATTATAGGAAGCATACAGTAACTTTAATCCACTTCTGGTAGCTTGAAGTAATTTCTGCATCCAAGCTCAACTTTAGAGTTTCTTTTCTTTTTTTTTGCTGTTGTTGCTAATTTTACCTTTTGCTCACATTTGCTCCCCATGCTCAAATATATCTGATATGGTAGAAGATAACTGTCATTGACATGAAGATCACATTAGTATGTTGTCTGCTGTAATCAAACTCATTGGTTCTTAAGGCGCCAAACTTGTAGAACTGCAGTTGATGAAACCATCCCACCTACAAACAAACAAACAAACAAAAAAGCAACGAACTGGGAGGTAGTTGTGCAAAGGACCCCAAAGCAAGGACCTTTCTGCCTTGGCTAACATTAGCTGATTGACCACACTGCTCTGTTCACCTCCTGGTGTTGTGTGACCGTTGAACAAAAGACAGACAGTGTGGGCAGCACGTGAGGCTGGCGATTATACCTACAGACAAACCAGCCCCAGGGGCCTCTTCTTTTGTCAGTCTCAAACTCTGTTGAAGGGAAAAAAGAACCTATTCACTGAGCAGCGTTTGCTCCTGTATTCTATATATTCACTGAAAGGAACATTAAAACACAACCAAAAAAAAAAAAAAAAAAATAGACAACATTGTTTTGGAGGGCTCTGTATTTGAGGGGCGGAGTGGGCAACAGATGTTAGTCTGCTATTTTACATGTTTTCCTTAAGTTATTTTTGATGGTTCACTGCCTTTTACACATAAGGTAGTATTTTCCCAGGAGGAGAAAAATGAATTGAATCAAATATAAGTGAGAAAATTTTACAGTCAAGTTTGCATTTTCTGTCTGACGGCTATATAGAAGTTAGAAGGTAACAAATAATTGTAATAAACTCTTATTTGATGCTTGAGCTTGGGATTCTTTCTTCCTGATGTAGTTGAGGGATAACAAAAGAAACATAACATTGTCTCACTAGACTGTAAACCATTTTGTTGTAAATTTATCATCTAGGTATTTTTTCAGACAAACCTGGTGACTTTAAAGCAACTGAAGCCTCACATTTGGAAAACCTTATCTTTGGCTGTTATCCTGCCTGTGTGAAATATTTATTTTGCAAATCTAATGAAAAGTTAGAGCTCATTCCTTGGTAAATAAAAGCAATAAAGTACCTAATTATCAGAAAAGGATTATTCTGCTAAATAAAAAGTCTCAGACCAGAGCCAATTACAGACCATGATCCTGAAAAATAACCCCAGGAAGCTCTGGTTAGTATGTGAGATTCTGAAAAAGCAAGGAAACACCTCAACCATTCATCGCTTTCTGGTTAGACTGTCCTAAGGCTGCTTTCTTGACCTCAACTACTAGAGCCATTACCACATATTCTAAAGCAGTAACACTCTTGGGAATACACCATCTACTAAACAAATATTGCTACTTCTCAGACCAGTGTTGACTATAAATAATAAGTAATCAGAATGGTGTGCTTTTTATGCTACCTTAAATAAACCATAAGTTACAAATAAAATATGGTAAATTATAGGGCACGCATGCCATTTTTACTAGTTTCACAATGCGTTCTTAAAATTTATTTTTAAACTACAAGCTAATGATTATCTGAATGATTCATTTGAGTGCCAATATGAAGTTGCTCAAATATGGTATCTTTAAAAATTATGCTGAACACTTATTTTGAACTAAGCCAATTTGGAGGAAAAACAAATTCTATTTTAGATTCATATTTTGGAGTCATATCCTTTGGAATTATATGTTTTTGGAAACAATGCAAGTATCTTTAACTCATGAAAAGAGCTTTGATCAATATTTTATGTAAGATGATATTATAATTATATGTAAAGTCAGAAAAACATGTATTCTTGCTTGTTTGGGCTCAAAGTACATAATAGTAAACAAAGTTAAACTCTATCTGTAAAATTTAATACTTTAGTGATCAAGGGATCCACTCATTCTAAAAGTCTTCTTAAGTTTGCTTTTTAAATCTTCTCGATTTAGCATATTACCATTCACCTACTTTATGGATAGCCTCACAGTCTCAAAACATAGACAAATGCATAGTAAATGATTTGACATTGCATTACAATCCATGGAAATATGGCATATATTTTCAGGCTTTATGTGCACTCTGTTAAGCATATTATTGAATAATTAAAATATATGCCATATTTATGTTACAGGTTTTTCTTTAAGAAAAAAATATGCAGGATTACATATTATTATTTTTTAACTTTTTGAATGTTTTAAAGAGCTCCAGCCAAAGTAGAAGTTATTAGCAATTGTATCAGTTGTTTGGATGGTAAGCTGGTAAGCGAGCTATTATCCAGTCATAGCTAGGTGATCTTGGATCAATATCTCAACCCTGCCAACCCTGTTTCCTCATTTGTGAGATAACAGAGTTGGGTGAATAGACCTGGAAGAACTACCTACCATAATCACATAATCAGTGCGGTTGCTAAAAGATTTATGGAAGCTGTGCATCCAACACCACAACTAACATAAACATTTAACTTGCATGGAGCCACTGTACCTAATGAACTGATCATGCCAGAGAAACACGGAAGCTAAACTTAAACTGGCAATGATACTCACCAAAGGTCTTGTCTGTTCTGACTTCAGAGCACCCTCTAAAAATGCTGCTGCATCTGCTTAAGGCACTTAGTTTTAAAATCTGGGGAGTGAAAACTGCTTTTATAGTGGCTTATTGCCTTCCATTTACACTCTTCATAGCGCAGAGGTTGGAATGTTATTTGAAAGCTCTGATTAATATAAATGAGTTGTAATTTTCTGACCCAGGCTCTCTTAGCTTGCATCTATTATACTCCTGGCAGACATGTGGACTCCACAGCTGTCCCCTCATTTGTGTATGAAACAGACACTGGTGGCATTTTTTGGTTACCATGGTTTCATTAACAATATACATGTGACATGATCTCCTTTTATGTGAAAGGTTTTTGTGGCAGATATTTTGTAGACCTGGGAGTAAAAGACAACTATTTAAAGTTTGGGGGACACATAAATTAGTCTGCCATTGTCTTCTGGAGCCATCATTTCACTCATGAGGAGAGCCATCCTACTGTTGTGTCCAGGAAAGGGTCATCTTGGAAACAAAGATTTCCATCAAAGCCTAACCTCTACAGGAAGATATCCAGTGAATATTCATTTCAAAATATTTGCTCTTCCTATTCCTATTTATGACTGCCCTTTGTGAGATAATGTATTAGCATAGTGATTTTCAATTTGTACAGGGAAAAATGGACAGGACCAACATTAGCATCCATCTCAGTAAGACTAGAAGATTAAAAAAAAAAAAGCACTTTGCACTGTTAAGCAGTGAGCACATAGAATCATACTTTAGGATAACTAAAAGAGCTTTACAAAGAAAGGTGGTTTAATTGGCTTCATGCCTATAATTTTCCCCTTTAGAAAAAATGTTAGAATGGCAATAGAGAATGTCATTAGCCTGCTTTGTTATTTTACAATAGTAGTAAGTCTTAATTTGCATCCATAATAATCAATGTAATCAAGTACTGTACAGGGAGTCGGGAATGCACTTAGTTCCCAGCAATGACACTGATGACTCAATGTCTGACTTTCTCCATATCCTGCAACCCTCCTGGTGCTTCACAGCCCTGGCAGAGTTGTGTTTTCATAAGTCTAGGAATGCTGGTAGATGTTTCTGTTATTACCATTGCAAAGAATTTGATTTCTGCCCCAAGGGATAGACTTATGAGGAGAGCTAATGGTCTGGGGGACAGTCCCCACCTTTCTGTAAGGTAATTTAATTTTCTGGCCCTAATGTCAAAGCTAAGAGTTTTTTTCTTTGTTTTTTTTTTTTTTTGTGTGTGTGTGTGTGTGTGTGTTCTCCCGCTAATATTGACAGTTTCCCCCCCACTTCACCTAGGTCTCCTTAAGGGAAAAATTTTTTCTAAGTATATGAGAAGCTGTTTACAATCATCAAACATTTGTTCACCCAATAAATATACATTGAGCACCAGCTATATGCCAGCCATTTTGGGTAGCCCTAAAACTAAGAGATGTTAGTTTGATTTTTCTGTAGCTTGTACACTGAATCCATCATAAGCATTTTGTTTCTGTGAATCCAGGTATTTTTCTACAAATATGTATTGATTGCCCAGTAAGAAAAAGGCATTCTGCATAGAAGATTTCAACCAAGGGTGATTTTGCCCCTTAGGGTATATTTGGCAATATCCAGAGACTTTTTGTCAGTTGTGACAACTGAGGGCGGGTGCTACTAGCAGCTAGTGGGTAGAAGCCAGAGATGACAGTAAACATTCTGAAAGGCACAGTAAAGTTCCCCCCAAACAAAGAATTATCTGGTCCCAGTGCCAGGTAGTGCTGGGGATACTGAGGACATTACCTCTGTCCTCAATGAGCATTAGTCTCAGGAAGGGTTACAGAAAGGAGACGGACAAGGGCCATGTAGTATACTGTGACAGTGTGAGTGCAGGTTACAAAAGCACAGAAGGAGCCTTAATTCAGATATCGGCTGTCAGCAAAGGCTTTGAGAAATATACCTGTTAATTCACAGAACAGGCTCTCACTGGAACACAAGTGCTCAACAGGAGACGTTTTCTATCTAACCTCATTGAACATAAGTGAGTTGGATGGTTGCTTGAGAGAGGGTAGACTCCTCAAGTTTGTTAAGAACTCTAAACTGAAGATGGGAGTTGTAATTCTGTGTAGGACTCAGTCAGAATTCAGTGTGTCTTGAATAGACAGGAGAGGAGGCTGGATACGAAGTCAGTAGCAACAAACTGTAAAGTTGACAAAGCTAATACTGCCTCATCTTTTAGAATTTTAAATGTTGCAGAATCCTTAAATATTTGTCTCATTTCACCTACCACATTTTTAGATAGCAGATATTACTGTTGTTTCTCCTTTTTTTTCTAGTAACTAAGAGACAAAAGCCAGGAGAGGTTCATCGTGACCATGGACAAGTCACTTAATATATCATTAAGGTCTGTCTGTAGAAGTAGAAAGGTTGCAAGGCTGCTCTCCCTAGCACAAGGGTGAATTTGTGTAAGGTCATACATCTAGTGAACGACTGGGGCAGGGAAGTACCTGAGGCTCCCTGCCCTGTCACGCCCCATGCCTTTTCCAGCTGTTCCAGAGAGCACAGGTAACAAGATGACTCAGCAGTGTAGTAGCTCTCAGGTTACCAAAGAAAGCATAGGCCCAGGGGGTCTATCAATTAAAAAGTGTCATGCAGGGAAACTTAAGCTACATTTCCCAGACACTGAGGATTAATCAAGCCCTCTCTCTTATAAATCTTCAACTGACCTTAACACCTTAAGACAATACTTGTGGCAAGCTGGGAAGAAGGGTTTGTAGGACGGTGATGCTAAAGTTAAAAATGAGATACCTTTGATCATATGGAAAGAATGGAGGATATTCTGCCTGGAAAAGATATAATTGTTGCATAGTTTTGTTTTGTTTTATTTTTCCTTTTTTCTTTGCAGGGGCATTTCAGCTTTCCTACCAGAGAAGGATGACCAGTGTATGCATATATATACTCACATATGCACACATCTGTGCATACACGTACAACAGGAGGACAGATTTCATGCCGAGAAGTTCATGTTTACAGTATTTGTTTTTTATTATTTTTTTATTTTTTGTAGATACAGAGTCTCACTCTATCGCCCTTGGTAGAGTACTGTGGCGTCACCCAGCTCACAGCAACTTCCAACTCATGGGCTTAGGCGATTCTCTTGCCTTAGCCTCCCGAATAGCTGGGACTACAGGTGCCCGACACAATGCCCAGCTATTTTTTTGTTGCAGTTTGGCGGGGGCTGGGCCTGAACCTGACACGCTTGGTACATGGAGCCACAGGCGCCACCCAATATTTCTTTTTTAAATAAGACTTGCACATCAAAATGCAATCTTTCCTCAAGGTCTTAACGGTGTACTGACTTCTCTCACTTATCTTGGATAGTATAATATTTTTCTACTAGAAGACTGAGAAGCTACATGACCACTCAAGATTCTTTTCATTTTCTGTGATTTCCAAGATCATGAGTAGGCTTTAATAGGACTTCAGCCATGTCTTGAGAATTTCCAAGACAGTAACAGAATTACATTAACTCAGCAGACCATTATAGAACTACAGGGGCAGTGGAATGGCAATGAGTGGATTTTGCCGTCTTATTATTCTAGCTGACTCTGACCTGTGCAATGAGGACTGCACATAAAGCTCAACTCCCCAAAGGACCAGTTAGTGTCACTGTTCTACAGCGACAGAGCCAACCTCCTCACATACTTAGCAATTCATCCTTTCTCACTCAGGAGCCCAGGTGAAAAACTCAGGTCACCTCAAGCCCTCTGAAGGGAAAGTATCTGGACAGATGCTGGTGGGATATTCTTTTCTTCATGCATGAAGGGTAGACCAAATGGCTTCACTACGAGGACTGAGCAATAGAGTGAGAGATTAGCTTTATGCCTTAGAGTAATAGGGCAAGAAATATTATGTAGGGGTCCCAAATTATATCCCTGGACCCCACTATTTTTCTTAACATGCCATAGTAGTACTAACAGGAGGAGACTGATAATTATATTCAACATTATTGTGTCTTTCCAATGTGTTATAAACCATCACAGATACCTTACATGCATTAATTCTTTTAATCCTTGTAACAACACTAACATAGACACCCACTTTACAGCTGAAGACACTTGGGCAGACAGCAATTAAGTAACTTGTCCAAGGTCACATACTTAGGGTGTACTTAGTAAATATTTGTGGAGTGAATGGATGAATGAATATACTTCTGTTCTAGAGGACAGAGTCTTTTATTTGAATCCTCGTAGCATTCCTGCCTCACAGGCGAGGCGCTTTCAAGAACTGCCTCTGTGACTTTCTGAATGATAGAATTGCTGGTCAGTGGTAGAGCAGGGGTTGAACTTGGCTCTGGCTGACTACACCTGCACTGTTAAAGCCTTGGCTATATTTCTTCCTCTTAATTTTCAACCATAAAATAAAAGGACTAGCCCAGATTAGTTCTTATAGCATATTCAGCTTGGAAAAATTCTATAATTCCATATTAAGCCTATATAAAATAAATCATTTTTACTACTTTTAATTCTGAAATCTAGTTTATTTTTATTTAACCAATCTTTATTGAATTATGCCTTAAAATTATGTTGGAATTATTAATGGAACATTTTTAAAACATATTTAAGATAAATAATTTTAAATAGATAAAAATGTATACCTAAAGATTTTAGTCTAACCATTGCCATCACACTGCATATTAAGTTATATCGTTGTCTAAATTTAGAAGATTTCTAAAAATTGAAAAGCATCTTTCTAGAGAAAATGTGGGAGAGAATGATTAATTTTGAAAAAATTACAGAATTTAGCAGACCTAAGTAGATTGCTGAATCCTATGGAAAAACTGAATGTGTTTTACAAGAGCATCAAACTGCTAGCAGCATTAAAAACTACTACGTGAGATTTGCTCCTAAATTTTGTTTTGCTTTAAGGTATCCTTCTGATATGCCAATTATTGCCATAGTGTTAAAGGACATGCAGCCCACAAAAGGGGAAAGAGTGGGTAACAAGGCAGATCCTTGGGTTAGGAAGAATTAGTTTCAAAACTACATCTCAGTTCTGTGATCTAGAGTGATTTCACAGAGCCTCAATATCCTCATCTGCATAATGGAGATAATAATGGTTATCTGCCTTTTAGAATCATTGGAATTATTCAATGAGACCATGCATATGATACCCTTAATACAGTTCTTGAACCAGGGTTAGTACTTTGTAAATAGTAGCTATGAATACAAGTAGTAGTATTATGTTGACGTCTGACAATGCTGCATGCTATTGTGTCTACATTCTAGACACAATGCTAATTCAGAGGCAAGTGCAGAAATTTTAAGGGTTAGGAAGATTCTGACTAGATGTTTTATGAAGTCAGTAGTTCACATGGTTGTCACCTGTTGTGGTAGACCCCAAAAGAGCTTTATCTTTGTCTAGACATGCAAGAAATTTTGAGTCAGCTGGCATGCTTTGAAAGAACTGGCAAACAGATAAATACATTAGAGTCTTTTTTGTTGGTTTCTAGATTCTCTTTTGAAGAGAATCTTCAAAAAGAAGAGCTCTCTCTTTCTTCTCTGAAAATATTATAATGCCCTGAGTTGTAATTCATAGATTTCACCTTTTCTAAACAGAGAGACTTGGTTAGATTCAGAGCTGTCATTCCACAAAGGGGAGCTGAATTTCAGACGTTGTAACTAACAGACCCCAACTCTTAATCTTACTGTATCCATTGTGTTAATAACATAGTTGTTGGGGCATGTAAAATTCTCAGAGCAAATGCTAAGCATCTTGTAAGTGCTCAATAAACAATGCTGCTGCCATCATTATTGTTAATTTTTAGTATCACCATCATCTTACAATAGCATCATCTTGTTTCTTGACCAAACTGCAAGGCTCCTGGGTGGAACCAGATTAGAACATTGGTGCAGTACAACCAAGTCTTTCTGTAACAGGGTCAGTCACAAAGCAAGAGAAAGTCACCAGGCAAGCCAAGTCAAGTATGACCCCTTAGATATATCCCTGCTGGGCTAATGTAGGGTTGCTATGACTTAGCCTTTATGGCACCTACCAGGTTTCACCTAACAGATTTTCACTTGCATGTGAATGGGAGAGCTGAGAATACGACATGTGTTCTCTCATTTTAGGCAACTTCATATTCTTTGTCTTGTTTAATCCTCAAAATCAGTGCTTCCCAGTTGTTGTATTCAGATTTACAGGTAATTGTACTCTTAGCTCTTGACGACAGCCAGTACCACTCAGCTTGTCACCTGGTTATCCTCATGGGCCTAATAAATGTAATTTTCTAAGCATACTGAGAAGAACACATGCCAACCCAAGGAGTTAAATATTTTCTCCATTTTAAAGATGTGGGGGAAAGCCTGAGATAAGAAACGTGTCCAGTATCTTATAGTTAATAAGTATGTGTAAGAACAGATAGTCTCTCTGGTTTTCTTCCAGACTGAGTTAGTCACAGATTTTCCCACATCTCCTTGTCCTCACTTCAAGTATAGCATGTGCCATCTTAATTCAGGATTACTTATTATACATCGCTGTAATATCATCACCTACCAAAGAGCTTCTTAAGGGAAAAAAATACAACCAAATCTATAAAAGCACTTGGCACATGGGAAATACACTTAGCAAATATTCACTCAATAAAAGAGGAAAGGGATTTCCATATGTACATTTCACTTTGCCATTCTGCTTCTTTCAAATAATTTTTACAAGGTTATTGTCTCCTTAGTTTGGTAGAAAATGAGTAGTTCATATATTATACTCATGTTACTGAGGTACTATTTTAGAGAGGTTATTATAGAAAGTTGAATTCATTTGTGAATGCTTTTATGATATTATTGCCAAGGACGTGTTATTAATCAAAAAGTATTCATTAAATGCATGTAGAATATCAAGTGCTATTAGCAAGATGACACAGGGGATGCAGAAAATGTACATGGTGTTATTTTTGTCCCAAATGAGCTTCCAGACTGATTTGGGAGATATGAGTGAATAGAGGCAAGACAAATAACGAAGTGATGGTCTGTAGAAATTCTACAACAATGCAAAAAAACAGGGATTCAGAGCAGAGGAGGCTGGGTTTGAATCTCAACTCTGTCACATATTAGCTGTGCTCAATCTTGGTTTAAAGACTCAATTTATTGACCCCCAGATATTCTCACCTATAAAATGGAGGAATAATATCTACCCTTCAGGCTGTTACTAGGATATATGGAAAAGCACTTGGTACAGTTCTTAAAACATGACAGTCATTCACCTCAATCATTTGACAAATATTGGCAGCACGACTTGTGTGCAGATCTTTTTCTATGAGCTAGGAATGATGTGATGAGCAAAACAGATGATACATGCTCCCTTCTCATGTGGACCTTGCCTTCTGATGAGAGATAAAAACTAATTCTCTCATCATACAAGTAAACGTAAAATTATGGCTGCATAAAGTACAGTGAAAAAGAAGTACATGAGGCCAATAACATGGAGGCTTCTGAGAAAGGACTTCCCTACGGAAGTGACATTTAAACCAGACTCACAAGGACAAAGATGCATTAGCCAGGCAAAGGGTGTGGAGAGAGGAGAGTTTTGTAAGCCAAGGCTGAGAAGTTGGAAAGACTTTGGTGGGTTTGAGGGACAGAGACAAAACCAGCATGGCTTAGAATAGAAGAAATGGGGACTGTCTTTTCCCTTTACTTATGAAGCACACTTGGAATTCAAAGAAGACAGTATTTATACAAAGTTCAGCCAAAGAAGAGGTTGTGTTATATACAGAAGAGATGTGGTACCATAACAGAAAGCTTGAATTGCTGGAGAATGAAATTGCAAGAAAAATTCTACTGAGTCTTGGCTGGCTGAGCGGCATGCCAGAGTCTGAAATGCGGACCAGCATATGCCAAATTCCATTAGCTAAAGGGCACACCAGGGAGAAAGTCTCCTCAATTTCTATGTGGCCTTGAGCATGTTCACTTTACTTCTCTGAATCTGAGAATCTTGTTTTAAAAAAAAAAACACATAGATTTGTGCAAATAGAAGCATATACTCTATGTGAATGTGGGACATAGTGTCTGGCAAGTTAGCTTACCTTCTTTTATTTTCTCCTTCCATTGCATTTTTCTTTCCTATAATACATTTTCCTTTTATTGTATAATAGATGAACTTCTGATTAAGACAGGAGTTAATTAACACATCGCGTGTGTTGCTCACAGGTGTAAATTTTTTTTTATGCTAGTTCGGGGATAGCTCAAAATCTCTCCTGCTTGGCATACAAATAAATGATTCATGTGTAGAATGTCGTTCTTGTTCAGGATCTCTGTGGTGTAAAAATACACTTAGCCACATCTGGCCAGTGTTACATGAAAACGAAGTGACTGATGTTGTGTGTACCAGATCCTCCATGAGATTTAAATGGTGAGTAATTTCATTAGGGCTCTAATGACCGTTAACAGTTGTTATTGATTTGTCCTCAGTGGAAAGATTTACTTTTCTGCCTGATCTGAATTACTATGGTTCATAATACAGAGATAATTTCAACACTGAGTTAGCATTTTGCCCCTGTAATAATTTGTTTTAGTTCCATATTTATATCAACTTACAACTAAATTTAGACACTGCAATATTACCATATACCATATACAGAAAAGATGGTGGAGTTATATATGCTGTTATTTTTCAGTAAGATGTAAAGAGTTATTCTTGATTACATGCTTTATAGCAGCAGATCTCTGGCTCTCCAGCACCCTTTTATTATTCATCTGCTTTTCTCTCTATGCCCCTTGAAATCTTAAGTGTTCTGCTAGATCTTTATGAGAAAAACTCCTAAATCTTCTGCCACCATAACCTCACCCTCAAACTCCAGTGCTATGTTTCTAAACACCTGCTGGATATTTTCAACCTGAAAACCACAATATCACTAAAAGAGCAAGAGAAATGCAGTGGTTTCCAGGATTCATAATGAACTGGCTGTACAGAAGCCAGTTCTTATATTTATTAATATAAGAAGAAAGACATTGCCTTCTGCAGAAGAATGAGGCCACTGCACACTAGTCCAGGAGGGAGGCAACCTGGGATGAAATTACTCCATCTTTCCTTTCACATCCTCTAATCACTCAAAAGAAAGTCATCCCACTTCCAAAAGGAGCTCTCGGGTGTTCTGGGAACCATTATCACTATCATCTTAGCATTATTTTTGACTCTTCCCTCCTCCTGCTTCACATCTAGTCAACTGTAATATCTAATAGATGCTTCTCTAGATGCTTCTCTAATAGTAGTTCCCTTCTGTCTCTTAACTATCACCCTTCTTCTTTGTTCCTATCACTACAATCCAAATTCCAGACCTCGTTATCTCTTATTTAGCTTACTGTGTTTCTCAGTCGGTTTTCCCATAGCCATTATGTTCCCTCTCCGGTCTGTCTTACACACAGCTGCTAGATTACTCCTTCTGAATTAAGGAAATGATCCCATAATCCTCCTGAGAAAAGGCATTTATTTAGTGGTCCTCACTGACGATGAGATTTGTGCTGGTATATTCTCAGTGCCCTTCCAGTTGACTCAATGCCCTTCCACTTTGCTGTGCACTCTGGGAATCAGATGTGTATAGATTATATCCATAAATGAGTCCCTCATCATCTCATTTCTTGCTGGATTCTGCTTCCTGCAGTAGTTAGCTCAGGGATGCTTGACCATCCTTTGTGAATTTACCTTAACCTTGCCTGTCCCTTGTACTATGGTTGGAACGTATTTGTTCCTCTAAAATTCTTATGTTAGAACTTTAAACCCCCAGGTGATGGTGTTAAGAGCTGGGGCCTTTAGGAAAGTGATTATGCCATGAAGGCTCTGCCCTCTTGAATGGATTAGTGCTTTTATAAAAAAGGTTGAAGAAAGTGCTCTAGGCCCCTTTTGTCCTCCTATCTCTTCTGCTATGTGAGGATACAGCCTTTGTCCTTTTTGCCCCCCTACCATGTGAGGACACAGTAAGAAGGCACCATTGTGGAAGCAGAAAGCAGCCTCACCAGACACTGACTCTCCTGGCACCTTGATTTTGGACTTTCCATCCTCCAGAACTGTGAGAAAATAAATTTCTGTTCTTTATAAATAACCCAATTATCAGGTATTCTGTTATGGCGACAGGAAAGGATTAAGATGTCTTGTAAATGGTCCCTTGTAAAAACCTTTCTTTTTTCACTCCCTTTTGAATGTACCATCTGTTTCTTCTAGGTCTCTAACAAAGATAAGAAATAAGAGAAACCTCCTTAGTGAAGTGTTAAAGGCCCTCCACATCTAGAGACACCACCCTCCCTTTCTGTTTAGTTTCCATTCCTATTGTGGCATAACTTTAATCCCATTCAAAATAAAATAGCTCTAATCCATGGACCTATTGCAAGTTGGCTGCTTTGGTTCCCTTTTACTGGTTGTGTGCTGATAGCCTACTCTCCAAAAAGATAAGACCTGATCTGTATGACCAGTTTTAATCTACCAACATGATGTCTCTGAACTCAGATTCAGAAAGAAATGCTTGTAATTGGCTCAGTATACCACTTCTGTGCACACCATTCCCCCCCCTCCTGGGATGCTCTGTAGGTCCCCATCTCCCCCTGCCTCAGTCAGTGCCTTACACAGCAGAAGAGTTGCTCAGTACACTATTCCAATTCATTTCTGTCACTCCTGTGGGCATTTGGAATGATACAAAACCCTAATTACCAAGTACATGTTGATGGTAACATTTCTCTGCCCAGAATTTTTTGGTGAGTGCTAATGTGTGCTGGTTAGATTTTTGAGACTTGAAAACCCTGAAGTGGAAAGAAGCTACTTCTCACATTTATGCCAAGTACTTAAAGTTGCTTAATTCTCCAAGAAAATAATTCTTAGCTTTTAGTGTTGTTTTCAAATTATAATTTTTATTATCTTTATTTAAATATAATTTCAAGTAGTAATAAACCACTATTAAAAATATTTTCTCAATATTGTAGCCATTTGAGCATTCCATAGTTTAAATTAGGTCCTCATAAACCTAAAACTACAGAACCTTCTAAGGTGCATGGTAGTCCTAGACAGACAAGATTGCACTGCAATTTATTCTATAGTGTATTTTGTTAAGACATAACCTTTTTATTTAGTCGGTCTTCATTAAAAAATGATTTCTATATTTAAAGTTCAAAGCATAACTACAGTTTCTATTAGAAAACCATGAGGTAAAGAGGTAAGGTAATAAATAAACATGATCTTGTAATAGCAGTAGCTTACTTTATATTTTAATGGTTATAAATGACACTATGGATGTTCAATTCAAATTGCTCTTTTTACTTTTAATTTAATAAATGCATTGAAGAGAAACTACAGAATGCGCTATGATTTATTAATGCCTGCTGGCATTTTAATGTCATCAGCTGTTCCTTTGCACCATTTGATTACACAAGGCCTAAACTGCATAATTAAGGACCATCCCACTAATGTGCACTGCCCAATTTATGGTGTCCAGGTCATCTACCATGTGAGCATTTTGTGTTTTGGACCATTAGTTTCAAATGCATACTAAGATATGGGAACACACTGGCATCAAGGAGAATCTATAATAAGAAAGTATTTCAAATTCAGGGAGGTAGCTTTCACCTGATTTTAATTTACCAAAACAATTTGAAAACTTGATTAGCAGAAATCCTAATTAACTAGATATTTTTCCCCCTGGAGTCCACTTTGAGAAGAAAGGGGAAAATTAGAAGAAAATAACTTAACTAGGGCTTTAGATTAAAAAATAAATTCCAATATGAGTTCATTATTGGGGTCTTAGAAGAAAACTATCTTTAAAAAGAATACATCAAAGGCAAGAAAGTAGATATTAAAGTTTAAAACTGAAAGCCTTCTACGAAACCTTCAGAAAATTAAACCAGAAAATTAAACTTGCAAGTTCCTTGAACCTTATCTTCTAGTTAGCCAATGTTTTACTCTACAAGTTAGTATTCATCTGAGTGTCTCTGTATCTAAGAGAATAGTGTAGTATATTCTTGGAAGTCCAGTAGGACAATTGAGATGGAAAGGGCCATGTGCTGGTTTAGTCTCAGCTCTTTCATCTATTACCTGTGGGAATTTGACACCATTGGATTAGTCATGATTCTTCAGAGAACCAATAGGATGGAGGGATGGAGAGGGAGAGAGAGAGCTTCATGATAGGAACTGGCTCACATGATTGTGGAGGCTAAGAAGCTCCACCATCTGCCACCTAGAAAACCCGTTAAGCTGATGGTCGGTCCTACTATTGTAAGAAAACATAGGTAAAGCAACTTCTATGGTTTTTATTTTGTATCCTTCTCCCCATCCTTGTCTTTGGCCATTGGGATACCCTTCCTCAGAGATCCACTGTGGCCCCCAACCTTCAGAGGGAAGGTTAGAACAGGCGGGTATACCTTTTATGTGCAATGGTTAATAAAATCAAATTCTTTAAGTCCTTATTAGAATAAATAGTTATATGTACATACAAAAATAGTTTAGAAAAGGAATTTGAAACCAAGTTTATTTTAAGAGTTCAGGGACAGATGGCTTTATTTTGCTTCTTTTAAAAAGACAGCATTCAGTCTGCTTGAGTCTATCAAGTTGAAGGACAAATAATGTCATTCACCTGAACACTACTGTCTTTATCCTTTATGCTAAAGCTATAGACACTGCCATATATATATCCGTCTTCAAATTTTAAAGGAACATTTTAATGTGAAAAGGATATGTTCTTGACATTTTCTCAGTCTAAAGTTTAAACAGTGTTTACTTAGTCTTCTAATTGGCAAATTCTAGGCAGACTCTTCAGAGAAATAGCACTAGATTAGAGCTAAAGGCTCCCATCTAAGGACACTTGATGTTTTATTTAAAAAAAAAAAAAAAAGTTAAGATGGAGGCCCTGAACGTGGGTGCTGGAGCAAGATGGCGGCAACCAAGAGGAAGTGGTCTAGAGGCCTGGTGGTTCAAGCGAAGAAGCCAAAAAGAAATGAAAAAGATGCCAGGCCTCCAGCTGGGCGGTGCAGTCACTGCAGAGGAAGTGGAGGAGGAAGAGAGAGACCATATCCCAGGCCCCATTTGCAAGGGCAAGTGGAAAAATAAGGAATGGATTCTCATCTTTTCTTCCAGAGGAATAAATTTCTGGACAAGACATTTTATGCAGGACTTGAGAACACTGATGCCTCATTCTAAAGCAGATACTAAAATGGATTATAAAGATAAATTATTTGTGATTAATGAGGTCTGTGAAATGAAAAACTGTAATAAATGCATCTATTTTCAAGCTAAGAAAAAACAGGATCTCTATATGTGGCTTTCAAATTCACCTCATGCGCCATCTGCTCAATTCCTTGTTCAAAATATTCATACCCTCACTGAACTAAAGATGACTAGAAACTGTTTGAAAGGGTCTCGGCCTCTTTTGTCTTTTGACCCTGCTTTTGATGAATTACCACATTATGCTTTGTTAAAAGAACTCTTAATTCAGATCTTTAGTACACCATGGTGTCATCCGAAAAGCCAACCATTTCTGGACCATGTATTTACTTTCACCATTTTGGATAATAGAATATGGTTTTGGAACTTTCAGATCATAGAAGATGCTGCTCTTGTAGAAATAGGACCTCGTTTTGTATTAAATCTCATAAAAATTTTCCAAGGAAGTTTTGGAGGACTAACTTTATATGAAAATCCTCACTACCAGTCACCAAACATGCTTTGACGTCTTGTAAAATCCATCATAGCTGCAAAATACAAAGAGAAACAGCAAGTGAAAGAGGTGCAGAAAGTCAGAAAGAAAGAGCTAAAGACACTTGTTCCCCATGATCTCACCACAGATGTGTTTGGTATACCAGCTGAGGAAAAACCAATAGAAATCCAGTGGGTAAAACCAGAGCCAAAGTGTATTTGAAAGCAAGGAAGAAAAGGATTTACAAAAGGCAAAGAAAAATAAAACAGAAGATGGACAGGGGGAAAACAAGGTGAATCAATGGACAACTAATTTGTTTTTTACTTACTTTGTATTTATTTTGTATTCAGCATGTAAATACTTTTATTATTTGGTACTATCTTACATATAAGTTAGTGTGACATTCAAAAAAAAGAAAACTTAAAATCTTAAAATTAATGATTGTCTTTTCTAAATAAAATATTTTCAGAATTCAAAAAACAAATTTTAAAATGTCAGATAATTAATAAAGATGACTACTGGATTAAAAATTTAAGAAAAAAAAATCATGAAAATTGCAGAAGACTTCTGATAGGTACTCATGGTGGATTTTATTATGTACCGTATATACTCGAGTATATACGGTAACTGAATCATTTTTAATATTTTAAATTCTTACAAGTTCTATATAAAGAATTTAAGAATCTGTGTAAATCTTCATACACTTCACATTTATGACACTAAATAAAGAAAAAAGCAAAAAAAAAAATCAAGGAAAGATAGTACAGAGCTTTAGTTCAGCAAAGTAAAATTTAAGAAATGTTCTAAAATGGATGTGAAAATGTTTACCATTTTCTTTTTTATTTATTTTTTATTATAGATAAAAATATGCACCATAGATGTGGCCCAACCCATCACCCTCCCTCCACCCAAGCCTCCAATCTTTAATTCAATCTGAGAGCAAATGAGAATCTGATACAGTCTAATGGAATTTGCTTGAATTGGTTAGCATTCAAAAATCTATGGCTTGGTATTAGCAGCCTCCATATTGGCGCTTATACTGCCCACAGTGATGAGTCTGTATTTTCATTGGCATATCTGTAGTGTTGAATTTACAATACAAAGCCATTATAGCAGCAGCTCCTTATGCAACACTTATTAACAGGGCCTGGTGAAATCTGTCTGAAGTGAAAATACTAAGCAATATACTGTGAAGTACTTAAGTAATGAAACTGGGCCTTCTAGGCATATTAAGGCTGCCAAACCAAAGAGTTAACATTTATTTAACATTTAATCATGCTGCTAATTACAAAGCAATTATTTCATGTAGACATAGTACAGGAAGCAAATTAAAATAATCTGTAAAAGACTAAAATTAATTGATTTCATGGTACTTTTGATATCATTGCATTTGCTGGTACTAAAAGGAGCAATAAAAATAGTTCAATTATTGGTTAATGTTTTGTTCTCTTTAGTCTTCTGTCACTATCTCAAGTCATAATGTTAACTTACCTAAAAAGGCTTATGTGCTCATTCAACAACCATGTTTTAGTGCCCAGTTCTGCTAGGTCCTGTGCAGCAAACTTTCTATCAAAACTCTTAATTTCTGAACAATTTTAAGTAGCCTTTTCTTTAGGAAATATGGTAAGAATGATGACATTTGGTATAGGGTTAAATATTTTTTGTTTAGATTATTTCTCTATGCAAGATGTTCTTCTCTGATTATGACTTTGAAATACAGTAGTAAGGAGAGCCCTGGAACACTCTAATACCTGACAGGAACTCTGTTCTGAAAACTGTTGTTTGCCTCATCCTGAGAGTCTGGGCAAAAGAATTCTATCCCTATACATTTCCTTCTGGATTCAAATTATGTGAACTTTTAAAGAGTACATTGGCTTTTCCTGCTCTTGCTATTTGCACTCCTGTTATCCGTATACTTGTTTCAGACAGCCTTTGTTCTCTCTGGTGTAGCACAGAGAAACCCAGTAAATGGAAGACTGTTTAAATGTATCTTGAGACATACCTTGATTGATTTAGCCAACATTAATTGAGCATGTGCAGGCTAGTCAATGTGTAAAATGCAGTGCCTAGCATGATGAATAAAATATAAACTTGGGCCTCAATCCACGACTTTAGGTCACCTCTGAGAATGCTGTGATGATTGACTAGAGAGGAATGGAACAGAGTGGCTTAGAGCAAATCCAAGTCTAGCTGTATCTTTGCAGTTACCATGCAGCAGCTGACATGCCTGCTAGATCCTCTAAGCCTGCGAGTGGTGGTGGGTTAGAGCCAGGCCTATGGCTGGAGTAATCAAATTTGGTTGGCATAACAGCCTTCTGTGAAGCTGCTTAAAATATACATACATTCTCAGACCCCATCCCAGACCCGCTTCATAAAAATCTCCATGTGATACAAAAATTTGCATTTAAAAATGATCTCCAGGTTAATAAACAGCAAAGTTTGAATATCTAGGGCTGTGCTGCCTGATGTGATATAGCTACTGGTCACATCTGGCCATTTAAATTTAATTGAAATGAAGGGAAATAAAATGTAAAAATTCTATTTCTCAGTGGCTGAGCCTGGTGGCTCACGTCTGTAATCCTAGCACTCTGGGAGGCCGAGGTGGGTAGATTACTTGAGCTCAGGAGTTTGAGACCAGCCTGACCAAGAGCAAGATCCTGTCTCTACTGAAAACAGAAAAAGTAGCTGCATAAAGTGGCACACACCTGTAGTCCCAGCTACTCAAGAGGCTCAGGCAAGAAGATCGTTTGAGCCCAGGAGACAGAGGTTGCTGTGAGCTATGATGATGCCACAGCACTCTACCCAGGGCCACAGAGTGAGACTCGTGGTGAAAAGAAAAAAAAGTAAATCTATTTCTTACTCCCATCAGCCGCATTTCAAATGCTCAGTAGCCACTCAAGAGCTACCATGCCATTGGTATGCAGTGCAGATACAGAATATTTCTGTCATTGCAGGAAGTTGTATTGGATGGTACTGATGGAACAATCACAGGTTGGCAATTCTCATCTCTCCTTCCATAGATCAACATATCTCTTTTTTCTTCTCTTTTGACATCCGTCTCCTTTTACAGGGACACTTGTATATCAATCTTAGTCTCCGTCATAAGATTATAAGCTCTTTGAGGACAGGGTCTGGGCTTCCTAGCCCTGTGACATAGTAAATACTCAATGGGTATTTTTAATGTAATTAGATTAATCTGGTTCAATTAGTTTTATTGGACCTCTTGCCTTTAGACTGACCCCAATTTCATCAGAGTTGAGAGCAAAAGAGGGATAAAAGAGCATGTATTTCTCAATCATAAGCATTAAGATGGATGGGGAGCAGATTTCAGCCAAATTGCAAGGTATTTTTTGTTTGGTTTTGTTTGGTTACAGTAAGGTGTTTTTTAAAGCATAGAATAGAAAAGATCCAGAGATGCAGCAGGACTGTGAGGATTTGCAAGCTTAAAACTGTTGCCATATTTGGGCACATGGAAAGCACATTTTAATTGATTCTGTTACTTATTTGACTTGTTTATTGATTGCCCACTATGACCTTAGATGTCTCATTATGGACAAGACAGAAACAAATTCCCTACTCCTTGAGACTCACACTATCACACTGACATAGGGAAATATTGGCAAGGATTTTCCCTTCCCAGGCAGGTTGCGAAAGGAAGGGGGTGTGATTTGGACTCTGGCATCAGATTCCTGGATTCACAGACAACCTCTGCCACTCTACTGCACTGGCTCCAGGACTTTAGCCAGTTTACTTGAGTCACCATTTTGACATCCATAAAAATAGGAAACTCACTTCATAGGGATGTGAGCACTAAATGAGATAATTTATATAAAGCTCTCAGTGCATGTTGGTTGCATAATAAAAGCTTAATAAGCACTGAGTGCTGTTCTTCTTACAACTAGTTCTTACATAGTTTAGCCAAAACTATGCTACAGTGAACATTCACAAATGGAAAAACATACCATGCTCATGGCTGGGAAGAATCAACATTGTTAAAACGTCTATACTACCCAAAGCAACATATAATTTTAATGCAATTCCTATTAAAGCTCCATTGTCATACTTTAAAGATGTTGAAAAAATAATACTTTGTTTTATATGGAATTAGAAAAAAACCTCAAATAGCAAAAACATTACTCAGCAATAAAAACAAAGCAGGAGGAATTACTCTACCAGACCTGAGACTGTACTATAAATCGATAGTGATCAAAACAGCATGGTACTGGCACAAAAACAGAGAATTAGATGTCTGGAACAGAATAGAGAACCAAGAAATGAATCCAGGTACTTACTGTTATTTGATCTTTGACAAGCCAATTAAAAACATTCAGTGGGGAAAAGATTCCCTATTTAACAAATGGTGCTGGGTGAACTGGCTGGCAACCTGTAGAAGATTGAAACTGGACCCACACCTTTCACCATTAAC
>CAUYPK010043225.1:0-14243 GCA_963574355.1 Loris lydekkerianus | reverse complement strand
TACATGGATGGAGCTGGAACATATTCTCCTTAGCAAAGTATCCCAGGAATGGAAGAAAAAGTATCCAACGTACTCAGCCCTACTATGAAGCTAAACTATAGCTTTCACATGAAGGCTATAACCCAACTATACCACAAGACTGTGAGGAAAAGACCAAGGAAGGGGAAGGGAGGGGGGAGGTTTGGGTGGAGGGAGGGTGATGGGTTGGGCCACATCTATGGTGCATATTTTTATCTATAATAAAAAAAAAAATTAAAAAAAAAAAAAAGAAATTGAGAGAAAGACTTATAGGGAACATTACTATTACTACCACATTAAACCAGCCTAATTTTGCTGATGCGTTTCCTTCAACAACAGTAAATCCAGGCAGGGTGTGCTGTAAACTGACAGTAGGAACAGGTGCAGAATTATTCATTTCTGGTGAGCAGCAATGGGGATTAAGCAGAGCTTTCTTTAATAAGATTAATTCTGAAATACTAAGAGTGGTTGGGCTCATCCCCAAAGATACAAGGCATTTGTGTCTATATAAGATTAAAGAAGCTTTCACACAAAGCAATTTTATTTCCAACATCAAAGAGATGCTTCTGAGGGGTTGTGTGAGGGAGGTACACTGTAACAAATGCAGGCAGTGCAAAACCTTCTTTATAGGAAAGACAGTTGACTCAGCCAGGAATTGTATCTACAGCTTTCACTACCCAGGACATACAGAGCATTGTTCCTAGTATCACGAGATTATGGAAAAGGGGGGGCTGGGGTTAACAATCAGCACGGCAAACCCCCTAGACAGCTGGTTCCCCAGTGACAACCACAGATTTTCCAAGGATGGGAGCTCAGTGCCTCCTGAGGCAGACTGTTGGACAGCTCTAATAAATAATAAATTATGCTCATGATGCTGCAGTAATAATAATAAAGATCATAGCCACTGTTTCTATGTGTCAAGTGCTGTACTTGGCATGAAATAAATGTACTGACTTCTGCTGCTAAATCTTCCCTTGGGCTTCTAGCTGGCTTCCCAGGTCTGCTCCTTGGAGCTACACACAACAGCCTTGCTCTACAGTGAGCTGCAAATATTTGAAGGCAGCTTTTATGTTCTTTATCTGTTTTTCTTTTTCTCTGGTGAACTTCTGTTTACTTTTTGAATCTGATACAGGTTATTTACATGGATTGGTATTAAATTTCACCTTGCTTACTTTGCCTCAGGCTGTCCCAAATATTTGCAAATTCTGCACTTTTCTACACTTAATCTTAGCCAAAAGGCTGAGAAGTGATTATTTATGAATTCTGATTCTATCATTCAGTGTATTAACCAGGCCTTATTGAATGTGCTTCTGAAAATAAGCATCCAAGTCTTCCTCCTGTCCCGTTTTCTCTTTCTTCTTTTCCTCTTTCCTTCTATAAAGATTTATTGAGGACTTTTTAAATGTGCTAGACATTGTTGGGCATTGGGGCCACAAGGTTGCATTAGGTACACCTGTAGACTTCAAGAAAGCTTCCCGCTTAAGAAGGAAGACAAAAAAAATAAAATACAGCATAATGTGATTGTGTAATGAATGAAAAAAAAGAGGACAGTTTTAATAGGAGTTGAAAGAGTACTCATTTATATGGGAGGCAATGGGGAGATATCGTGGTGGATGCCAGCTCTACTTCTGGCTCCCGGGACATAGGGTCTGTCAGTGAAGTGGGCAGTCTTTGCTTAATTAAAAGCTAGGCAGAGAATGTGCCAGGGGAGCTTACTTATGGAAGGTGGCTATGCTGCTACTGCCCAGGGTGACAGCCTTCTCTCCTCCCTCCTACCTGCCTGTCCCACAGGGCTCTTTCTTCCTTGAGGACTTCCCTGCCTTGAGTCAAGGGCAGCTGCCGTGGCTAGAGGGTTGAAATTTCCACATGGCAGACTAGATAAGCAGGGAGCATTGTAGATTTCAATGAGAGAACGGGGAGGGACAGAATCAGAAGAAGGGGGTCTTTCAGGACCTGAAATTCCTCGTACTAGTTATTGGGAAGGGGGTAAAGAGCAAAGAGACTTTCTGGTTATGACTGCTACTGGGTTTCTTCTGAACACAATTACTCAGATCACTTAGAAAGAGCTGTTTTCAATGCAAAAGCAGTGGCGTCTCAGAAGTCCAGGCAGAATGGCTCATTTGCAGGTGCTGCAGAGCTCAGGATTATGCTAGGAACTGGCAAGATTTCAGGAGGCAGGAATTTTGCAGGATAGAGAAGCCACTCTGTCTCTACTCATAATAGTGGTAGATCCATTACTTTATGTTGGATTCATGTCCTTATTCAAAGAAGGGCATCCCATGGCAGTGAGCTCTTCCTAGCAAGAGAAATAAATGTTCACAGCCAAAAAGCTACAGGGTTCTGGGAATTACTGGCTTCTTGGGCCAGGTGCCTACTATTACTCCTCAGTGCCTCCTAGAATCCCTGAGCCCCTGTCGAAGCTGGTTGCACAGACTGACTTGACTAGAGCTGTTGAGTGCCACCTTTTGTCAGGAATTCAGAAAATTAGACATGGGTGAGACATGCCGAGGGTGTCATTTTGTTGGTTAGCATGTCTGTGAACACTGTCAGGTGTGGCTCCCCAGGCACTAAGCACAGACCAGGCACACAGCCAGGCTCTGAAACCATGGTTTGACACTGTGAACCAACATGAAGCTGAAGTTAATCATGACCACTGGTCAGAACAGGACTGGGGTCTCCTATGAATCTGGAGCTAGATGCAGTCCAGAGTGCTGCTGAAGCGTCCCTTTCTCCTAAAAGGCCAAGGCTGTAATCTAAAAGGGCATGGATGCCTCGTTCCAGTTTAGAGGGATTAAATCTCAAAACTAGAATAAACTCCTATTCTATTTTTGGTGGGACAGGAAAAACATAGGCAAATGTTTGCAGAGTAAGAGATTTTGAGCTACATAAACAGAAGGCGAAGAGGCCAGGTTAACCACTAACATCTAGGAAGGCTGGACTGGGGACTTAAGGATAAAGATCCTTGGCTAAGGTCTGTGGAGGATGAGAAATTTGCTAGGGGTCCCTTCTTAATAGGCTATATTAGCCCCATCTCCACCAGAAGAGCTGGGAGGACAGCGCTTCACCCTATCTCATGGCGTAAGAGAAGCCTAAAACTTCGGTAGACAGTTGTAAATATCCCTTCCAATAGAAGAGTGAAGAGAAATTTGGTCTTAGAACAGTTCAGCTTATTCAAAACTCTACTTGTAGGATCTATGTCTTTCTCTTTAGTTCTTGATGTGCCTAGAAGGAGGACTTGCTGAAGGCATTACATTATTTAAGAGTTAGCCTAGAGGAGGCTGGGACTTGGGCTACTCATACATTAGTTCGCACCTTATCGGCCACCATAAACCTCTCCTGGAGCTAGGATCAAGGCTCAGTCACCCAAGCAGTCCTCCTGCCTGGACCTCCTCCTGGCCCATGTTCCCCAACTTCTTCTTGATTTCTTATTCTAACATGATTTTTGTTTTCTCAGGATGCAAAATATATTTCTGTTAACTCTTTCAGAATGGAATTTCATTTGGAGTCCCAACCTTACTTTCAAGTTTCCTTATCACTTTAAAGCAAATGTATTCATTCTTTAAAGATCTAACTCAAAGCCACCTCCTCTGGGAAGGCATGCAGACTCTTCCAGAAAGAGTCTCTCTTTTCCTCACAGCTCTCACGGTGCTCTTCTCTTGGGTTCATGTGTCAGCCTCACTCCTAAGACTGTCGCCCATTGCAATGCCTGGCATTCAGGGAAATTTCAGCAGAAGTGTGTGGACTGAACAGGCGATCCATGGGAAGGAGAGGCACACTGGAGACTGACTACAAATGAAATTTTTGGTTTGGACTTTCCAGCCCATCACTTAACTTTCCTTCCTGCTACAGGGAAAACTCAAAAGATGAGTGTTGGGTGGGCTCAGACTGCAAAGAGGGAGATGGTAAAAACGGTGGAGCGGGGCCTAGGGCCCTTCACGGACACTGAGGTTCTGGCAACAGATGCCTGGAACCCAGGTTGCAGCAAGGAGAAGCCTCCTTCCTGTGTGCCATCCCAGGGTATCCTGCAGTACTCCGCAGACCCCAGACATTCTTGTTGCTGCAGCTGTTGTCTTCTGTGGCTGTTTATAGCCTCTGTAACTAACTGGCAGAATCCTTGGCTGAAGTCAGTGGCCTTCCTCCATGAAAGGCACACATATGGCCTACTTCTGTGAATTCCAGGAAGCCAGGCCTAGCTGATCTGCATCCACATTAAAACAAGGGGCAAATGCTCATGTCAAAAAGTTCAGCTGAACCACCTTAGGCCAATCAGTGCAGTTTTTAGCAGTATAGATCCCCCCAGTGCACTTGTTAAAACATCTTTTCCTAGGACCTTTTTTATAAATAGAATTTCAAATGTATTCAGGTTTGAACTTTCAAGGACTGTGACTCTGAGCCATCACTTGGCACGGGGCGCAGAACACTTGTAAAATACCATTCTTTGGTCACTGCCCACCATCTGCCCAGTCGGCTGGGTTGAACCATGGTCTTTCTCCCTTTTCAGAGAGGTAGGGGAAGGAAACACCGGGAAACCGAATGACTTGCCTTTGGGTCACAGGAGCGGGTTTGTGGACAAGGCTGGAAGTTTAGATCTGGGGAATGTTTTTCCAGACTGAACGGTCTAAGTAAGCCGTCAAGTAAAACATCGTCGTGTCACGCATGCCCACACTTTCCCTATACCCAAACTTTCCCCGTGCCCACACTTCACCCGCACCCACACTTTCCCCCGCCCCCACATTTTCCCGGCGCCCATACTTTCCCCACACCCAGAGCCCAGGCTCTCTGGAGAGGAAGCGGCGCCGTGTCTGTGGCAGCATCGTGACCAGAAGCCTTGCGCAGAGGGAGAAGCGCAGAGCAGAGGACGCGCCCAGGGAGGGCAGGGGCTGAGACAGCGAAGGAGGAACACAGAAGTCCCTGCACTGGAGGCTTCTTTGTTGCTCAGACCCCGGGCTCTGCCCCCTGCGCCCTCTCGCTGGGCTGAGGCTGGCAGACCAGCGGGGGACAAGCGCGTCCGGCTCGTCTGCAACTCTTACCCGATCCAGATTGGGGCGTCTGCTGCAATCTCTACCCAGCTTGTGTCACGGCCTCGGTTACCATGGGAACGGCGTTCCAGGCTTCCCCTACAGAACCTAATCTTGGTAGTGTTGGTGACGGAGAGTTCTGAGCCTTTGCCACCTGCCCTCCATGTCCCGTTCCCAGCCTCTCTCTCCTGGCAGGGGAAGTGTTTGGGTCCAGCGTACACGGCATCGTAGTTTGCACAAAGGCCGCCTTAGTGGAGTGGAAATCGCAGCCCTGTGGAGACTGTACACGTCAGACTGGTCCCAACCTGGACTTTCTAGAACCCTGGGGCCTAGCACCGAGCTTGGGGGTGGTTGCTAAGATGAAAAGCTGGGACGGTGTGAGGTCACTTGTGCTGGTCCCCAGGTAAAAAAGCGCTGAACACCCTGGATGATGCCTCTTTGCCCGCCTGCGCCCCCTTCCAGGACTGCCCTGAAGGGGACAGAGAGTTGACATACACGGACTTGATCTGGGGACAAGGGTCGGGAAAGCCAATGAAGGTCATGTGCTGGCCACTCTGGATGGACTGGCAGAGTGGTCCATTTGGGGCAGGGAGGCTGCCTGCATAGGCGTTTCTGGTCAATAGTCACAGAGATCTCAGAAGAAAAGGACCTGGTTAGTGCAAGTAATTATTAGTAAATTGTGCTATATGTACACCATGGAGTACTATGCAGCCTTAAAGAAAGATGGAGACTTTACCTCTTTCACGTTTACATGGATAGAGCTGGAACATATTCTTCTTAGCAAAGTATCTCAAGAATGGAAAGAAAAGTATACAATGTACTCAGCCCTACTACCCAGTTATAACCTAAGAATAAGGGGAGGAGGGAGGTTAGGGGGGAGAAGGAGGGTAATTGATGGGACCACATCTATCTTACATCTTACAAGGATACATGCAAAAATTACTAAATGTAGAACATCAATGTTTTAACACAATAAATAAGAGAAAGCCAGGAAGACTAGGTTAACCAGTGTGATGAAAATTTGTCAAATGGTATATAAAACCAGTGTATGGTGAAAAAAAAAAAAGAAGTGCTGGTAATTTACAGTGATTCCTTTTCTCATCCTAAATAAATATTCACTTTAAAAATTTGTGTTTATAATTTTTTTCTTTTTGAAGAGGTCCAGCCAGGTATATATCAGCTCCAGGTATATACAAAAACGGAAGAATCAGAGTACCCCAAACATCCCACATGTGTTACTGGATTTTTTCATTTGTCTTGGTGACACGCCAAAATCCTGGGAAGAGGATGAGGATGATAAAAGGAAGACTTCCAAGGAAAGAGATACAGGGCATGGAAAACCCCAGGCTGCTCCTCGTGTTGGTCCAAGATACAGGGCACAGAGAACCCCAGGCTGCTCTTCATGGTTGTCCCGGATGCAGGACACTAAGAACCCCAGGTTGCTCCTCTTTGTGGTCCTGCATGCAGGGCACAGAGAACCCCAGGCTGCTCCTAATTGTGGTCCCAGATAAAGGGCACAGAGAACCCCAGGCTACTCCTCTTTGTGGTCCCGCATGCAGGGCACAGAGAACCCCACCCTGCTTCTCTTTATGGTCCAAGATGCAGGGCACAGAGAACCCCACACTGCTCCCCATGGTGGTCCAAGATGCAGGGTACAGAGAACGACAGGCTGCTGCTCATGGTGGTCCCAGGTGCAGGGCACAGAGAACGACAGGCTGCTGCTCATGGTGGTCCCAGGTGCAGGGCACAGAGAACCCTAGGCTGCTCGTCGTGGTGGTCCCGCATGCAGGGCACAGAGAACCCCAGGCTGTTCCTCATTCTCGTTCCAGATGCAGGGCACAGAGAACCCCAGGCTGCTCCTCGTGGTAGTCCCGGATGCAGGGCACAAAGAACCCTGGGCTGTTCCTCATAGTGGTCCCTGATGCAAGGCACAGAGAACCCCAGGCTGCTCCTCATGGTGGTCCCAGATGCAGGGCACAGAGAACCCCAGGTGACTCTTCATGGTGGTCCCTGATGCAGGGCACAGAGAACCCCAGGCGACTCGTCATGGTGGTCCCTGATACAGGGCACTGAGAAACCCAGGCTGCTCCTCGTGGTGGTCCCGGATGCAGGGCACAGAGAACCCCAGGCTGCTGGTCATGGTAATCCCTGATGTGGGGCACAGAGAACCCCAGGCTGCTCCATTTGGTGGTCCCAGATACAGAGCACAGAGAACCCCAGGCTGCTCGTCGTGGTGTCCCGGTTGCAGGGTGCAGAGAACCCCAGGCTGCTCCTCATGGTGATCCCAGATACAGAGGACAGAGAACCCCAGGCTGCTTGTCATGGTGGTCCTGGGTGCAGGCTGCAGAGAACCCCAGGCTGCTGCTCATGGTGATCCCAGATACAGAGGACAGAGAATGCCAGGGTGCTCATCGTTGTGGTCCCGGATGCAGGCCGCAGAGAACCCCAGGCTGCTTCTCATGATGGTCCCTGATGCAGGGCACAGAGAACCCCAGGCTGCTCATCTTGGTGATCTCGGATGCAGGGCACAGAGAACCCCAGGCTCCTCCTAATGGTGGTTTCGGATATAGGAAACAGAGAACCCCAGGCTGCTCCTCGTGGTGGTCCTGGATGCAGGGCACAGAGAACCCCAGGCTGCTCCTCTTGATGGTCCCAGATACAGAGCACAGAGAACCCCAGGCTGCTCGTCGTGGTGGTCCCAAATGCAGGGCGAAGAGAACCCCAGGCTGTTCCTCATTGTGGTCCCTGATGCTGGGCACCGAGACCCCCAGGCTGTTCCTCATTGTGGTCCCGCATGCAGGGCACAGAGAACCACAGGCTCCTCCTCGTGGTGGTCCCAGTTGCAGGGCACAGAGAACACCAGGCGACTCGTCGTGGTGGTCCCTGATGCAGGGCACAGAGAACCCCAGGGTACTCCTCGTGGTGGTTCCAGATGCCGGGCACAGAATACCCCAGGCTGTTGCTCATTGTGGTCCCGGATGCAGGCCACAGACAACCCCAGGCTGCTCCTCGTGGTGGTCCCAGGTGCAGGGCACAGAGAATCCCAGTCTGTTCCTCATTGTGGTCCCTTATGCAGGGCACAGATAACCCCAGCCTGTTCCTCATTGTGGTTCTGGATATAGGGCACAGAGAATCCCAGGATGCTCCTCATGGTGGTCCCGGATACAGGGTGCAAAGAACCCCAGGCTGCTCCTCTTGGTGGATCCGGATCCAGGGCACAGAGAACCCCTGGCTGCTCGTCGTTGTGGTGCTGGATGCAGGGCACAGAGAACCCCAGGCTGCTCAACATGGTGGTCCTGGATGCAGGGCACAGAGAACACCAGGCTGCTCCTCTTGGTGGTCCCAGATACAGAGCACAGAGAACCCTAGGCTGCTCGTCCTGGTGGTCCCAGCTGAAGGGCACAGAGAACTCCCAGCTGCTGGTCGTGGTGGTCATAGAAGCAGGGCACAGAGAACCCCGAGCTGCTCCCCTTGGTGGTCCCATATACAGAGCACAGAGAACCACAGGCTGCTCATAGTGAAGGACACGGATGCAGGGCACAGAGAACCCCTGGCTGCTCCTCATGGTGATCCCGGATGTAGGGCACAGAGAACCCCAGGCTGCTTCTTTTGGTGGTCCCATACAGAGCAAAGAGAACCCCAGGCTGCTTGTCGTGGTGGTCCCAGATACAGAGCACAGAGAACCCCAGGCTGCTCCTCATGGTGGTCCTAGATACAGAGCACAGAGAACCCCAGACAACTCTTCATGGTGGTCCTGGATGCAGGGCACAGAGAACCCCAGGCTTCTCTTCATGGTGGTGTCAGATACAGGAAACAGAGAACCCCAGGCTGCTACTCTTGGTGGTGCTGGATGCAGGACAGAGATAACCCCAGGCTGCTCCTCTTGGTGGTCACAGATGCAGGGGACAGTGAACCCCAGGCTGCTCCTCATGGTCGTCCCAGATGCAGGGCACCAGAGAACCCCAGGCTGTCCTTTGTGGTGGTCCCAGATGCAGGGCAGAGAGAAGCCCAGGCTGCTCCTCATGGTGGTCTCAGAGTACAGGGGACAGAGAACCCCAGGCTGCTCCTCATTGTGGTCCCAGACGCAGGGCACAGAGAACCCCAGTTTGCTCTTCATGGTGGTCACAGATACAGGGCACAGAGAACTTCAGGCTGCTCATCACGGGGTCCCAGATGCAGGGTACAGAGAACCCCAGGTTGCTCCTCATGGTGGTTTCTAATGCTGGGTACAGAGGACCTCAGGCTCCTCCTCTTTGTGGTCCCTGATACAGAGCACAGAGAACTCCAGGCTGCTCGTCGTGGTGGTCCCATATACAGAGGACAGAGAACCCCGGGCTGCTCCTCATGGTGGTCCCAGATGGAGGGCCCAGAGAACACAAGGCTGCTCTTCTTGGTGGTACCCGATACAGGACACAGAGAACCCCCAGATCCTTCTCATGTTGGTCCCAGATGCAGGGCACAGAGAACCCCAGTCTGCTGCACAAAGTGGTCCCAAATACAGGGCACAGAGAACCTCAGGCTGCTCCCCATGGTGGTCCCGAATACAGGGCATAGAGAACTCCAGGTTGGTCCTCATGGTGGTCCTGGATGAAGGGTACAGAGAAACCCACGGTGCTCCTTTTGGTGGTCCCAGATACAGGGGACAGAGAACCCAAGGCTGCTCCTCATGGTGGTCCTGGATACAGGGCGGAGAGAACCCCAGGCTGCTCCTCATGGTGGTCTCTGATGCAGGGCACAGAGTACCCCACGCTGCTCCTTTTGGTGGTCCCAGATACAGGGCAAAGAGCAGCCCCCCAGGCTGCTCCTTTTGGTGGTTTCAGATACAGGGAACAGAGAGCACTAGGGTACTCCTCATGCTAGTCCTGGATGCAGGGCACAGAGAACCCCATGCTGCTCCTCATGGTGTTCCCGGATATAGGGAACAGAGAATGCCAGGCTGCTCAGCCTGGTGGTTCTGGAAGCAGGGCACAGAGATCCCCAGGCTGCTCCTCATGGTGGTCCCGGATACAGGGGACAGAGAACACCAGGCTGCTCGTCATGGTGGTCCCGAATGCAGGGCACAGAGAACCCCAGGCTGTTCCTCATTGTGATCCCTGATACAGGGCACAGAGAAACCCAGGTTTCTCCTCGAGGTGGTCACAGATGCAGGGCACAGAGAACCCAGGCTATTCCTCATTGTGGTCCCTTATGCAGGGCACAGAGAACCCCAGCCTGTTCCTCATTGTGGTTTGGATGCAGGGCACAGAGAACCCCAGGCTGCTCCTCATGGTGGCGTCGGATACAGGGTGTAGAGAACCCCAGGTTCTTCCTCTTGGTGGATCCGGATCCAGGGCACAGAGAACCCCAGGCTGCTTGACATGGTGGTCCCAGATGTAGGGCACAGAGAACCCAAGGTTCCTCCTTGTGGTGGTCATGGATGCAGGACAAAGAGAACTCCAGCATGCTCAACGTGGTGGTCCGTGATGCAGGGCACAGAGAACCCCAGGCTGCTCTTTGTGGTGGGATGAATGCAGGGCAAGGAGAACCCCAGGCTGCTCCTCATGGTGGTCCCAGATACAGAGCACAAAGAAGCCCAGGCTGCTCATCGTGGTGGTCCCAGATGCAGAGCACAAGAACCCCAGGCTGGTCCTCTTGGTGGTCCCAGATACAAAGCACAGGGAACCTCAGGCTGCTTGTCGTGGTTGTCCCAGATGCAGGGCACAGAGAACCCCAGGCTGCTGGTCGTGGTGGTCCTAGATGCAGGGCACAGAGAAACCTAGGCTGCTCCCCTTGGTGGTCCAATACACAAAGCACAGAGAGCCCCAGGCTGCTCGTCGTGAAGGTCCTGGATACAGGGCACAGAGAACCCCCGGCTGCTCCTTTTGGTGGTCTCAGATACAGAGCACAGAGAACCCAAGGCTGCTCGTCGTGGTGTCCCGGTTGCAGGGTGCAGAGAACCCTAGGCTGCTCCTCATGGTGGTCCCAGACACAGAGGACAGAGAACCCCAGGCTTCTCATCGTGGTGGTCCCGGATGCAGAACACAAGAGACCCCAGGCCGCTCCTCATGGTGGTTCCAGATACAGAGCACAGAGACCCCCAGGCTGCTCCTCATGGTGGTTTCAGATACAGGAAACAGAGAAGCCCAGGCTACTCCTAATGTTGGTCCCAGATACAGAGCACAGAGAACTCCAGGCTGCTCGTCGTGGTGGTTCTTGATGCAGTACCCCAGGCAGCACCTCCTGGTGGTCCAAGATACAGAGCACAGAGAACTTCAGGCTGCTCCTCATGGTGGTTTCAGATACAGAGCACAGAGAACCCCATCTTGAGGGGTGCTGGATGCAGGGCACAGAAAACCCCAGGCTGCTCCTCGTGGTGTTCCTGGATTCAGGGCACAGAGAAGCCCGGGATGCTCCTCATGGTGGTCCCGGATGCAGGGCACAGAGAACCCCAGGCTGCTCCTCGTGGTGGTCCTGGATACAGGGGACAGAGAAGTCAAGGCTGCTCCTCATGGTGGTCCCGGATACAGGGCATAGAGAACCCCAGACTGGTCCTCATGGTGGTCCTGGATGCAGGGTACAGAGAAACCCACGCTGCTCCTCATGGTGGTCCCGGGTACAGGGCACAGAGAACCCCAAGCTGCTCCTCATGGTGGTCCCGGATGAAGGGCACAGAGAACCCCAGGCTTCTTTTCTTGGTGGTCCCAGATACAGGGCACAGAGAACCCCAGGCTGCTTCTCATGGTGGTCCAGGATGCAGGGCACAGAGAACCCCAGGCTGCTACTCTTGGTGGTCCCGGATGCAGGGCACAGAGAAGCCCAGGCTGCTCCTGATGGTGATCCCAGATAAAGGAGACAGAGAACCCCAGGCTGCTCCACATGGTGGACACAGATACAGGGCACAGAGAAGTCCAGGCTGCTTCTGATGGTGGTCCCAGATAGAAGGGACAGTGAACTCCAAGCTGCTCCTCATGGTGGTCACAGATACAGGGCACAGAGAACCCTAGGCTGCCCCTCATGGTGGTTTCTAATGCTGGGTACAGAGGACTTCAGTCTGCTCCTCTTTGTGATCCCAGATACAGAGCACAGAGAACTCCAGGCTGCTCATCGTGGTGGTCCCAGATACAGAGGACAGAGAACCCCAGGCTGCTCCTCATGGTGGTCCCTGATGCAGGGCACAGAGAACCCCTGGATGCTCCTCTTTGTGGTACCCGATGCAGGACACAGAGAATCCCAGCCTGCTTCTCATGGTGGTCCCAGACACAGAGGACAGAGAACCCCAGGCTGCTCATCGTGGTGGTCCCCGATGCAGAGCACAAGGAATCCCAGGCCGCTCCTCATGGTGGTCCCAGATACAGAGCACAGAGAACCCCAGGCTGCTCCTCATGGTGGTTTCAGAAACAGGAAACAGAGAAGCCCAGGCTACTCCTAATGTGGTTCCAGATACAGAGCACAGAGAACTCCAGGCTGCTCGTCGTGGTGGTCCTGGATGCAGGCCACAGAGAACTGCAGGCAGCTCCTCATGGTGGTTCCAGATACAGAGCACAGAGAACCTCAGGCTGCTCCTCATGGTGGTTTCAGATACAGAAAACAGATAACCCCAGGCTGCTCCTCATGGTGCTGTCGGATACAGGGCACAGAAAACCCCCGGCTGCTCCTCGTGGTGTTCCCGGATTCAGGGCACAGAGAAGCCCAGGCTGCTCCTCATGGTTGTCCCGGATGCAGGGCACAGAGAACCACAGGCTGCTCCTCGTGGTGGTCTTGGATACAGGGGACAGAGAAGTCCAGGCTGCTCCTCATGCTGGTCCCGTATACAGAGCATAGAGAATCCCAGGCTGGTCCTCATGGTGGTCCTGGATGCAGGATACAGAGAAACCCATGCTGCTCCTCATGGTGGTCCCAGATACAGGGGACAGAGAACCTCAGGCTGCTCCTCTTGGTGGTCCCGGATACAGGGCACAGAGAATTCCAGACCGTTCCTCATGGTGGTCCGGATTCAGGGCACAGCGAAACCCAGGCTGCTCCTTTTAGTGGTCCCAGATACCGGGCAAAGAGAACCTCAGGCTGCTCCTCTTGGTGGTCCCAGATACAGGAGACAGAGAACACCATGTTGCTCCTCATGCTGGTTGTGGATGCAGGGCAGAGAGAACCCCACAGTACTCTTCATAGAGGTCCTGGATATAGGGGACAGAGAACGTGAGACTACCCCTCATGGTATCCCGGATGCAGGGCACAGAGAACCCCAGGATGTTCCACATGGTGGTCCCGGATACAGGGCACAGAGAACCCCAGGCTGCTCCTCATGGTGGTCCCGGATGCAGGGCACAGAGAACCCCAGGCTGCTCCTCTTGGTGGTCCCAGATACAGGGCACAGAGAACCCCTGGCTGCTCCTCATGGTGGTCCCTGATGAAGGGCACAGAGAACCCCAGGCTGCTCCTCATGGTGGTCCAGGATGCAGGGCACAGAGAAGCCCAGGCTGCTCCTGGTGGTGGTCCCAGATACTGGGGACAGAGAACCCCTGGCTTCTTCTCATGATGGTTCCGGATACAGCGCACAGAGAACCACTGGATGCTCCTCGTATGGTTTCTAATGCTGGGTACAGAAGACCTCAGGCTCCTCCTCTTTGTGGTCCCAGATACAGAGCACAGAGAACTCCAGGGTGCTCGTCGTGGTGGTCCCAGATACAGAGGACAGAGAACCCCAGGCTGCTCCGTATGGTGGTCCCGTATGCAGGGCACAGATAACGCGAGGCTGCTCCTCTTGGTGGTACCCGACACAGGACGCAGAGAATCCAGGCTGCTTCTCATGGTGGTCTTGGATGCAGGGCACAGAGAACTCCAGGCTGCTCCATATAGTGGTCCCAAATACAGGGCACAGAAAACCCCAGGCTGCTCCTCATGGGTGTCCCGGATTCAGGGCACTGAGAACCCCAGGCTGCTTCTTATGGTGGTCCCAGATACAGGGGACAGAGAACCCCAGGTTGCTCCTAATGGTCGTCCAGGATGCAGGGCACAGAGACCCCAGGCTGCTTGTCTTGGTGTTCCAGATGAAGGGAACAAGAACCCAGGCTGCTCCTCATGGTGGTCCCGGATACAGGGGACAGAGAACCCCATGCGACTCGTCATTGTGGTCCCAGATGCAGGGCATAGAGAACCCCAGGCGACTCATCGTGGTGGTCCCGGATGAAGGACACAGAGAACCCAAGGCTTTTCCTCATTGTGGACCCTGAT
>CAUYPK010043222.1:0-29679 GCA_963574355.1 Loris lydekkerianus | reverse complement strand
TGAAAACAAAAGATGCCAGAAATCCCACTGAGATTATCATCCCATCACTCCAACAAGGTAACAAAAAACACCTGACTGAGCATGTTATATTATGTGTTTAATAGATTATTGTTAAAATTATATGCTTTTGTGTGAGTGTTTGTCTGTTTTGGTAGGTCACTGCATGGTGTGGCTCTCTGACTCTCACAGTTTAAAATTTTGGCTCTTTGTGTCGAACTTGTTCGCCACCCCTGCTGTAAGGTGTATATAAACTTCTATTTCTAACCCAATCACCGATTTAGGAAAGTAAGTGTGTGCTCTCCATAAACATCAGTTAATTGTTTGATTCTAGTTTTTACAGCTAGATTCTTCTTTACCCTGTATTTCTGATCCCCAAGTGCTGGGTGACTTTGAAGGAAGAATACATGGTAATGGATACAAAAGGATTACGAGTCGCGGGCTACATCCTTAGCCAAGCCACTTGAAAGATAAGCTGTGCTCAGTATCTAGAAATGTGCTCAGCAGCTGGTAGGCTGTGGAGCCCATATCTGAATTTTATACTTTGTCTTAGTCTGTTTTGTGCTGTTATAACAGAATACTACAGACTAAGTAATTTACAAAGAAAATAATTTATTTCTCAGAGTTCTAAAGGCTGAAAAGTCCAACATCAAGGTGCTGGGATCTGGTTGGGGCCTCCTGGAGAGAGGGCGAGGGAGCAACAGGGGCCTAACTCATTGCTTTATCAAGAGCCCACTCTTGACATAACTAACCTAATTCTGAATCACAGAACTAATTCATTCATAAAGGTTCCAATCATTTCTTGAAAGTCCCAACTCCTCAACATTGCTGCATCAGGGATTTTTTCCAGCTCATGAAGTATGGGGAATAAGTTTAAAACACAGTGGAATTGTAAAAGGGGATTTTGTGAAAAAAGAGAAAAATGAGCCAGTTGTTTATTCAATTTCTCATATGTTCTTTAACTCTATTCTCATTAGAATGAGCTTAATTTATTTCATACAGTTTTCTGGGTTGACCAGTGATTAATTTTGTGACCGTGTGAAGACATCTCCATAATGGTTCAGAGCAGAGACTAACTATACTTCCTAAGCTTAGATGATGTTTCTGGCATGTAAATTTGAGCAATTACCTTAATTTCTATGCATCTTACCTCCCTTATCTATTTAGTAAAAATAATGGTATCGGCTTCCAAACACTGCTTGGAGAATTAACTGAATTGATATACGTAAAGTTTTAGAGTAGTGACGGCCTACTAAATACATTGCTAAGATTTTGCTATCTTATTACATATTGTTATTCCTTAATATAATATTGGATTCCCTACTGCAACTTTCTACTTCCCATGCCATTTCATCAGAGTCAAGAAAGTCACTACCACAGGAGGGAATAATAGAGTCTCTCCCTTTGCTTTTAAACATAACGTAATCATTTTAAAAATTATTTCCAATTTCAACTGCAAACTAACACAACATTTTTGGAAGGAAATATGGAGAACCCTCAAAGAACTTAACCTAGACCTCCCATTTGATCCTGCAATCCCGTCACTGGGCATCTACCCAGAAGGAAAAGTATCGTTTTGTCCTAAGGACACTTGCATTAAACTGTTTATTACAGCTCAATTTACAATTGCCAAAATGTGGAAACAGCCTAAATGCCCACCAACCCAGGAATGGATTAACAAGCTTTGGTATATGTATACCATGGAATACTATTCAGCAATTTAAAAAAATGGAGACTTTACAGCCTTTATATTAATCTGGATGGAAGTGGAACACATTATTCTTAGTAAAGCATCACAAGAATAGACAAGCATGAATCTTATGTACTCAATTTTGATATGAGAACAATTAATGACAATCAATGACACAGTGGGATTGGGGGAGGGGAGAGCAGAGAGAGAGAAAGAAGGAGGGAGGGGTGGGGAAAGGAAGAGCAGAGAGAGGAAATGAGGGAGGGGGTGGGGTCTTGGTGTGTGCCACACCTTCTGGGGGCAAGACACAATTGTAAGAGGGACTTTACCTAACAAATGCAATCAGTGTACCCTGGTTTCTTATACCCTCAATGAATCCCCAACAATAAAAATAAAATAAAATAAATAAAGTACAAAAAAATTTATTTCTAATTTCTATGACCTAATCAACACCAAAATTTCTCTTTACTCTGATTCAAATGAGGTCTACTTTAGAAATCTCAACTTAGCAAGATGTCAGCAGAGTAAATGCAAAACTCAGTGCTTAAAAAATTTTCACTCTTATTCTACAAGAGTTTATATTGGTATTAATACTTTAAATTCTTCATAAAACTATACTTTCTTTTTTCTTTATCCATCAATATAGCCAAAAAATTTAATTTATTTTGTCTATTTAAGAAAAGGAAACAGTAGATAACTGGAGAAATTTAACACTCCTCTGAAAACTATATATAAAATCTTTTTAATCAAAAACAACATGTTAATCCTGGCTTTGGAATCGGAGATATTATATTAAAATGCATACAGTGTGATTCATTCAAAACCTGAATATAGCAACATATAATCCTATAAAGCCACAGAGGTTTTTAGATCAAGGCAAAAAAGGTAAATCAAACCTGAAATGAATGGATTAGCAGAAATGGGAGAGTTACTATAATATTCCTTTGTATTGAGTAATAGAGAAGCAGATTTTTTCAAATCTTGCCTTCTAATTCCCATCTGGAAAAGCCTTGCTCTGGAAATGAACAGGTTTGAAGGCATGCCTTTGACATCTGTAAAGTTAAAAAGCATCAATAATTGGAATGGGCTTAATCCCTTATTCAACAGCAGGTACTTTATACTCAATCATAAGAAGTGATGAAAGTCAGGCACAGATGTACCACCTGTTAGGTTTAATCAGATTGGTCCTCTACCCAGGGTTTAGTCTACTCTGTTTCAGCTTCTGTACGACCTAGGTTAACGGAAGGAGATGCTCACGTAGGGAAGGAATGAATCCAGGTCAAAATCAGGTGTGCCTTTCAGGCAGCAATTGATTTTAACTCTATGAACCACCAGATACAGAAAGGCTTCATGAATAGTTCTTTGCGTATCACTGTAAATATCAAACCGTGTTAAATCGAATCTGTGATAAGGGCCTCATGTTTGCCTCTTCGAGATTCTGAAATGAGAAGAGATTGCGTGTCAAAGAGAAATGATAGTAAGTGCAAGGGCCAAAATAAAGAGTGGTAGCAGACTGGAGACTCAATGGTTCAAATAACCAGCTTTTTCTGATGCCTCAAATATTCTTTGAAGCAGCTGACACATTTAGTGGCTCTGAAATTAACTCTGTATTCACAGATCCAGCTGTAAAGTGTTCATCTCTCTTCCCATGTTAGTGATAGGAAGATAGAGGAAAGAAGAGGAAGTCTGTAATTACATAATCAAATTGCAGTATTCTTTTAATTAGAAATTGAAATTTATCCCAAGTTTGGGGGAGGCAGTTTTACTCCAACTAGTAATCTGTTCTATTAATATGAGAAGTCTAAAGAAAAACTTGTAAATACACCAGAATGTCTCATCAGAACCACTAAGTATATTGTTACTTACTACTGGATTCTGGACATGGTGCTGAAAATGCTCTTACAACATTAGCCACATACATGGATAAGCAATTATAGAAGAAGTAATATGAGTAGATATGGTATTACTTGCTTTAATTCCCCATTTATAGTACAATTAGGGTGTTGTTGTTTTTTTCCAAACTCAGAAATGTATGTGAATGGGCTTTTAATTTCTTACAAGCCACATATTATAAGCATATTATTTTTCAATATTCTTATACTTCCATAATGGTAGAAATATCCTTAAATTAAGAGCACCACAGTCAAATAGAGATTTACATTCAAAGAAAAGTATCTTTTTCAGTTTGTCTCATTTCCATGCAAAAAGGGAATTTTGATTCTTGCTTCCTCATCTTCATTAAATCTTAATTTCAGAAAAAAAGAAAAAAAGTCTGCAGACTCCACATGCAGCAACCTCGCTCCCTCTTCTGACCTCAATCATACAGAAAACTTTGAAACCGAATTATTTCTTACCATATGGGAGCGGAGACAAAGATCAAACCCAACCTAGACAAATGCCATGCTGCAAGTTGACAACTGTTCCTGCAGTCCTGGGCAAGGCTGGGGAGAGCGCCTGCCAGGGCCTACTGTTTTCAAACGAGTTTCATTTCTCTAACAATTTAAATCTGCCAAGAAGAAACCGAGACAATCAAGCTTCATGCCAAAAAGCCCCAAGCTGAAGCGAGAGAGTATCCTCTCTTTAGCCTGCTGATGAGAGTGGGAGCAGAGAGAAGAGAGGATGGAGATTCACAGTGCGCAGGACAGTGGCTCATAAGCTTCTAGAAGGCCACACAGCACAGCTTCTGGCCTAATGATGCTACTTCGCTGAACTCCATATCCACACAAAGCATACCCTCTTCCTTTCCTGCTACTAGGGGGACCTGACATTTGGGGTTGACATCCGTTAACATATCTTCTTCCCATTTCTCCATCTTAACCCTTTCACATGGTGTCCCCAGAGAAACCTCTCTTTATGGACGCCACCCCCCACTAGTCCAGTTTCAGAGAGTAAGTCTCCGAGCCCAGGAAACCTTCCCAGGAAGACCCAAAAGTCCCTTGCTGGTAGGGTCTTTTGCATCTTTTTGATCACTTCACGTTAACCCAAAACAGAGGAGGTTTGATAAGAAAGTCGTACTGTCATATAGACTACAGTTCAGGAGAAGAGGAGAGAAAAAGAGATGGTTAGTGGTTGCTTTCTACCCCCAAAGGGCCAGATGGCTGAGAACCAACTCTGCCAGCCCAGCAGTCGCCTTCCTAACACCTCACGTTTGAGAAATGGAGACCGCTGCTCATTACCGCAGGTGCACGTGGTAAAATTTATCCAAGCAGATACCTTCAATTATAACAACAAAATGATAATCAATGGAGATACTTGTTGTTAACAAATACACATATAAGCCACAATGCATCCTATTTTAAGGTGTGATATTTTCATAACTGCAAGTTTAAGAATCTTCCAGTAAATGAAATATAATCTTTTGAATCAAGCTGTTCTGAATTCAAATCTTTGTTCCCCAACAAATAGCTTTGTGGCTTTGGGTGAATTGTTTATAAATTCTCTGAGTCTCTTCCTTGTTTTTATTTTTATTTCTTTTTTGATACTGAGTCTCACTCTGTCAACGTGGGTAGAGTGCCGTGGCATCAGCCTAGCTCACAGTAAACTCAAACTCCTGGGCTCAAGTCATCCTGCTGCCTCAGCCTCCCAAGTAGCTGGGACCTACCGGCACCCATCACAAAGCCTGTGAAATTTTCCTATTTGTAGTAGAGATGGGATTTTACTCTTGCTTAGGCTAGTCTCTAACTCCTGAGCTTGAGGAATCCTCCCCCTTGGCCTCCCAAAGTGCTAGGATTATAGAGATTCCTCATATTAAAAATACTTACTTTACAGAATAATTCTGAAGATAAAAAATGAAACAATTGATGTAAATCAGCATCTAGAACTATTGCAAAATTGTCCCCAATGCACGGTAAGAACTCAGTGAATAAAAGCTACGATGTCAAATGATCTTATCAACTGATCTGGCTTATTTTGATGTTAAGATGATCACTGGAAATATTTTGCATTTGAAATTCTTTCAAGAGATTTTCTATCAATCATCTTCAATTAATCCTGCAAGTCCATTACTTACGACATGATATTAGAGTCACGTAGAAGACAGATTATAAAGAAGAGCTTTACAATCACGATTAACAGTGAATTTGAAACAGACACTGGGTGGGGAGTAAGCTGGGACAACCTTTCTGGAGGACAGCTTGTCAATATCCACCAAAGCCATCAGAATTTCATTTCTAGGATGTGTCCAAAGGGAATGATCAGTAGATGGCTCTAGTGATGTTCACTGCAATTTGTTAAAAATTAAAATCCATTTGTATGTCCATGGAAGATTGCTTAAATACATTGTGATGTATCAAAGTAGTGGAATGTTATGCAGCCATGAAAAATATTGTAGGGAAATATCAAATGGCATAAAAGATAATCACTTAAAATGTCTTAACATAGTAATCAAGTAAATGAAGTGAAAGCTATATTGATTCGTTTGCTCTAATCATGTCAGATTATATAAAAAAATCAATACATTGTACCCCACATATGCATAAATGTATTCATGATCATGTGTATTTGATTTAATTTAAAAAAAATACAAAATAAACAATGTTGATTCTTCCCCCCAAAAAAGATAATTACTTAATAAGTTAAAAATACACTGAAAACATTATTACTGTATCCTATTTTTAAAAGTTTTTTCATTGAGAAAAAAATCAAAATAATATATACCAAAATATATTTATATCTGCATAGCAAGATTAAGAATGATTTTATTTTAGTGTTTTGATTTTTCTGAAATTTAAATTATTTTTTGAGTAAACATGTATTTGCTAGTAATTTAAAAATAACATAAAAATAAATTTATGCTTGATTTTTAATTTTACCATTTCATTGAAAATCCAGAAATATAACAGTGATGTAAATAAGTGCGAGTATAAATCCATACACACATCAACGTAAATATTTATTTCATATTTTCTCTAAAATGTCAATATATTAATATACATTATGTTTGCACACACAAGCATACTGACAGATGAAAAAAAATCCCTATTAATTTCTCAAAGCAAATCTGTGTATTTTTCCAAATTTTTACTTAAAACCCAATGTAAAGCCCTATTTAAGAAAGAATTTCAGAATATCTTTTAATGCCTCTTCTTTGTAAAGTCTTCAAATGCTGCTGACCTTGCATAATAATTTTCCCCTTACAACATATTAATTATTGTTCTGGCACCTCTGGTCTCCTCATGAAATCAATGAAGCGTGAAATGCCTCTGTGCAGAGTAATATTTCATATTTGGTACTTTATGTATTAATTACTTTTCTGTTTTTGCTAATCCAGTGAGGGGAAAAATCCCTCCCCATTCTGTAATGAACTGTCAGTGAGGGAAGCAGGAAACAGCAAACAATTCAGATTTGGTGACCTCTGGAAGCTGTTGAGAGAAGAGATGTTTCCGCACCATTCCCCTCTCTGTCACCATGTCACCGCACAGAGCCAGCTGCTGTGGGAGAGAGTGGGAGCGGTCTCAGAGCAGTGACTGGTGTCCTTGTGCTTAAAGTAACAGATGTGAAGTTGGAGGAGCCAGTCACTTAAGGCACACCACATTGGTGTGAGCCTGGAATGCACAATAAAATACAAAATCCAAAGCCCAATTCAACATCAACAGAAGATGGTATACAGAGTGCAATTCAAAAAAAATCTAACAATTTATCAAATTGTAAACTTCAAGGAGAAAAAATGTAGGAAGATGATAGTGGTTACCACTTCAGCTGCCCAACAGTTAAAATATCAATCGATTTGACAATCTGAGAATAGCAGTTTTAATGCTGAATTCCAGCTCTCTCCCTCTCTCTGCAGTCATTCACCAGAAACAGAAAAAATCCAGAAGTGACATTTCTTGATTCAAGAGCTGTGTTCAGCAATTATAAAACTGCTATGATTTACAGCAAAGAACAAAGCAAACCTAAGAGGCCTCAGCCCCAATTTGCTAAAACTTATTACACTTCATTGGCCACTGAATAGCCAAAAAAAAAAAAAAAAAAAAAACTTATCTGAATAAGAAACTTTACTAGCATTAGCCTAATGAAAAATGATTGGCTCAAAATTGCTCTGGCTACATCGATGGGTTCAGATTAACACTATTTACGATGTTATGATATCTTATTTCCTGAGTTATATAAAAGCCAAAGGAGTTACTGAAACAATACTAATGAGTGGATAGATGTTTTCAGATGTCTGTTTGACTCCTGAGTCTAGTTAACTGTCTTGGTATGACATGTGGTTCCGTGCTGAATATCTCATCTGTTGAATATGTTACAAAAATACAAATACACAATTATTTTAAGCTATAGTGAGTCTGAGACGATAGGTGTACCAATTGTGTTGATTTCACTCATATTAGCACTTATGAAGTACTATGAACATACTAAAGAAGTGACTGACAATGTGTGATCAGGAATACTTGGCCTTTTGTTAAGGACACGGCTCCGTGAAGGGATGTGCACTATCCGGGTTTTGCATCACACCATCTTTAATCCACATTTTTGATCAGAATCCTCTACAGCAAAATATTCCCTTGCTCCAAAATGCTTTGGGAGCAACATTACAGACAGGGGCAAACTCCTGGCCAAAATGGTACTATGCAAAAGAAAAGGAACGAAGTGGTTCGTTTACGCCTAAATTAACAATTATCTTAGTCCAAAATAATTCTAACATTCTCAGAATTTATCGTTCCATAATGGTAAACTTGGTGAGGTGAGATATTTGTCTACAACTTTCCAAAATGTCATTATTAACAACAGATAAGTAATACATATTCTTTGTAGTACAGACCCCCCCCCCCCATTGACAATGATTCTATGTCAGAAAAGAACTGAAATTGTAAAGAGTTACAGTATTTTTACATGTGTATGAATCAGTTGTAATTGCATGTGACTCTGGAAATTTTCAAATCTGATAATTTTCTAAAATGTGAATCAGATGCTAAAAATCATGTCCATGGCTATGAAGAGCAAGGAGACATCCAAGGCAGGAAACACAGATCTACTGTACGCAGATACTTTAAAACACATTTCAACACTTTCCTTAAGAAATATATAAAATAAATAGAGCAAATCCCGCATCATCTCATCACCAACATCACTCTCATCACTCAAGTAATTATTACTAAGAGGTTGCTTTCTATTTTAGGGCGTTCACTCATTTCGCAAAAGCCAATTCAATCATAAAAAATTCCTGTATATATATTAGAATAACTTTAAAGTTTAAAAATCACTCTGAAGTTTGTCTATTTGCTTGACTCGTGCCCTTAACTGTGAAGAATATTTTCATCTTAATTAAGTCTCATTTGTTTACTTTTGTTGTTGCTGCAATTGCCATTAAAGTCTTCTTCATAAAATCTTTCCCCAGACTGACATCCTTAAGAGTTCCCCCATACTTTCTTCTTGGATTTTTATCATCTCATGTCTTAGATTTAAACCCTTTATCCATCTTGAGTCAATTTTTGTAAGTGGTGAAAGGTGCAGGTCCAGTTTCAGTCTTTTACATGTTGTTATCTAGTTGCATGGTACGTATCTGACAAAGGGTTGATACCTAGAATCTATAGAGAACTCAAATTAATCAACAAAAAAGAGCAATCAATCCCTGTATCACTGGGAAAGAGACACGAACAGAAACTTCTCTGAGGGAGACAGAAGAATGGCTAACAAACATGAAAAAATGCTCATCATCCCTAATCATCAGAGAAATGCAAATCAAAACTGCCCTGAGATATCACCTAACCCCAATGAGAATGGCCCACATCATAAAGTCTAAAAGCTGCAGATAAGAGCGTGAGGTGGCGAGAAGGGAACACTCTTACGCTGTTGACGTGACTGCAAATTAATATCGCCTCTTTAGAAAAAAGTATGGGGAATCCTCAAAGAACTCATAATAGACCTTCCATTTGATCCTGCAATCCCATTACTAGGCATCTACCCAGAAGAAATAAAATCATTTTATTATAAGGACATTTGCACTAGATTGTTTAGTATCATAGCTCAACTTAAAATTGCCAAGATATGGAAACAACCCAACTGTCCATCAACCCAGGAATGGATTAACAAACTGAGGTATATGTAGACCATGGAATACTATTCAGTCATAAAAGATGAGGACTTTACATCTTTTGTACTAACCTGAATAGAGTTGAAACACATTCTTCTTTGTAAAGTATCATAAGAATGGAATGTGATATGTATCCATGTACTCAATACCATCCAATGTACTCAATACTAATATGAAACCAGTTGATGATCTACACGCCATCATAAGAGAAAAACTCAATTCAACTCAGGCTGGGAGGGAGGAAAGAGGGGCAGTGAGGGGACTGGTGCGCTCCCACTTAATAGGCACAGTGTAAGGGTATATGGCACACATCTTGAGTGCAGGACACAACTACAAAAGGGACTCTACTTAACAAATGCAAACATTGTAACCTAACTGTACCCTCACACTAATCTGAAATAAATAAAAAAGTTTAAAAATAAGTCATTTCTTGCCCTTGTGAATCTGTAGCATTCTCTTGAGGTAACCTGGGAATTATTAAAGAAAATGATCAACATATGTTCTTCACAGAACATAGACGGTACACTTCCAGAGTAAAACCAGAAGACTGTTGAATAGATAAAGGACAAAGGTTAATGCGTGGAAGCAGAAATCACTTCTCATAAATTGCTGGCTTGTAGAAACACAAGGCTTACCCTTTTCTTTTGTTCAAATTGTAATTTGCTACTACCCTTGGCAGTTGCATAATACACTGCTTGGAGGGAAAAAATGGAACAATTGAAAGCCCAGAATGTCCACGATATCATTTTACCAAAGCTTCCAGCATTGAAGTGTTTGTGTTATTAACACCCATTAAAATTTACTATAGTGACTAATTTGCTATAGTCACTGGACAGAAATCATGTAGCATGATTTACACTACCACAAAATCTTTACTAACTTGGGCACCATAAATTTGATCATTTAATAATTTAGTATTAAATCTCTTCTTTTAATAAAAGGAGAGTGATCATGATTATTATTAATGCTATTTTTAGTTAGTTTTAAATTATGCCATTATGATAAAACATTCTACTTAATTTAATATTTCAACTCAAAATTAATTTTCAAACTCTTTAATTCTAGTCAGTCTGAATCATTACAAGGTATTGTAATACTCTTGCAGTTGAATCTCTAAAGCACATTTAACAATAGGGAAGGTTAAGTGAATATCTTATTTAGTGATTGCAGCTTAGAATTGGTCTTGTTTTTTTCTGCATTCCAACAGTCAACATTCTAATTAAAAAATTAAACATTTCTTTCGTTTTTGAAGAACAGATAAATAATGGGTAAGTCATTTATCTCAGATTCTGATAAAAGCACTGTATAATTTTAAAGTACTATGATGAATTTTTTGTGTATTTTTTAATGTCACCTCAAACTGCTCCATGTGCCACCTTTGTCCAATTTGTGGCATCTGATGAATAGGAAAGTGACATTTTGGGCATAGCAGTAGTTGTACCACATGCTGACAGGTGTTAGTATAGAAGCAACTTGCAACTTAAGACCACCATCTACTGGCTCTCCCCAACGCTGCAAAAGCTATCGGTGTAATGTCTTATTGATTTGATTTTAAATGCACCCTACTGAAAAAATCTAAAAGCACTCCTTCAAAGAATTTGCTGAACTGCCCTCTGCCTCCTAACCAATGCTTTAATATTCCATTTGCACATTCTAAAAGACATTAACCATTCTTCCAGAAACTGCCATAAATAATCTGTTATGTATGATTCTTGCGATGACTAATCTTAAAAATCTGTTATGTTAGATGCTGTTACCTATGGTGAGTAACTATAGATTATTTTGCACATAATAAACTGTATACTCCTAAATCAGACTTGATTGATAAACAGCGGGGATTGATTTATTCCCTGCCACAGAAGATAGTCCATGACAGTCAAGATTCTATTTTAGAACTAAATAGGACATTTTGTTTATGAGCCTCCAATATATGATTCATCCTGCCTTTCGTTACTGGTTTAGCACTGACTGCTGAAAATTACTGCTCTGAAAGGGATACAGAATTCTAACTTAGAGTCGCAACCTTTCCAGAACCTTTCAGTTTACTGTGATGTGTAATTTCCAGACCTGGATAGAAGCTGAGTTAGATTTCTTAAGAGCTTGCTGCCTTCATTTTGCTCCCTCTCCACTGAACTCTTGTTTTTAGGTTTATAGACAACGCATGACATTATGAAAGTTCTGTTTCTTTCATGTACTGTCCATCCTAGAGAAATATATAACCCTTGTTTCTCAAGGTCTTCAAATCACTTCATTTGTTTATTCTACAAATATTTGTCCTAAGCCGTAAGTCCTGCGTCAGGTAGTCGGGATGCATTTCCTCGCTGTGTACATTCCAGGTCCTCAGCCAGGCCTTTCTGAAGTATTCCATCTCTTTCTTGAGTTATCAGACCCTCGTCACTCTCAGCCACTTTACTCTTTTATTTTCATCGCGGAACTTACTGCCCCCTGATTTTTTGAGTCAGTTTCCTCCCGTGTGGAATCTGGACTCTGGGACAACAAAGCACCCATTTGCCTTGTTCACTGTAGTATCTCCCACCACAGACCCATGAAACTTAGTAGATACTCAATAAATGTTTGTGAAATTAATAGGTAAATTTCTGGCTAATTAATCAGCCGTGATTTTTTCTAATATCAGCCTACATCCACCGAGGCTAAGTTCTTACTTTAGGGTAAGTATTTATTCCTATTCCTTGACTAGTAGATTGTTCAGCCAGACGGTGTCTGTTTCCTCATCTGTCAAATGGGGATAATCACATTCCCCAGCCGACACACAGTTGTGAGAAGTTGGTTAGAAAGCAGGGAGGTTTGTGACACATTTTTGCCCGTACTAACCCATTTGACATGGCATTTAACCAAAATATTTTGTGTGGCACACAGAGGCTCTGGCTGTCTCTGGGTTCTCAGAGCAAAGCCACAACCCAATGTCAAGATACATCCAATATTACCTTCTAATCTGCCTAATCTCCTATATCTCCCTGTTTAAATCTCAGACAGATAAAATAAAAATGAAACATATGGTATGACATGACATAATATGATAGGATATATATGATATGATATAGGTAAGTTCAGCATACAACGCAGGAGAAATAGCACCATTTTACCCTAAGGGGTCAGAAGGGCTTCCCAGCAGATGTAACCCTGGAGAGATATCCCATCTGATTGCCTTAGAGTTTTTTCAAGCAAAGAAGAATGAACAGAGCATTGTCATCAAAATAATATAATTAACACAGGCACATGTACCGGGAGATTATAAGCAGTTTAGGGGAAAATTTCAAAGTAGGGAGGGTGAGAGATGGGACTGAAGAAGTAGAAACTGGGTAATTCAAGGCCTTGTATGAGATGTTAGAAATCTTGAACTTACTTTCTTTGGCAATGTGGAATAAAAGAATGTATTTGCGAAAGAAAACAGGATAAATGCAGTGGCTCATGTCTGTAATCCCAGCACTCTCGGAGGCCAAGGTGGGTGGATCCCTTGAGCTCACAGGTTCAAGACCAGTCTGAGCAAGAGTGAGATTCCATCTCTAAAAACAGTTGGGCATTTTCATGGTACCTGTAATCCCAACTTCTTGGGAGACTGAGGCAAGAGGATCACTTGAGCCCAAGAGTTTGAGGTTGCTGTGAGCTGTGACGGCAGAGCACTCTACCAAGAGCAACAAAGTAAAACTCTAGGTATAAAAAAAAAAAAAAAAAAAAGAGGGAAGAGGGAGAGAGACAGAATGAAAACAGCAAATAGCACAATTAGGTGTTCATTGGCTAAATCACCCGCAACGGAGGAGAGAGTGAATTTGAGAGCACAAGAACAGGTACAGGGATTTCAGTTACAGAATTACAACAAGAGTCAAGGTAGGAGACACCAAGGGACAAAAATAAAGCAGAGGATAGAAAAAAAGAGGTTTATGAAAAAAGTTAAATCTGTAGAACTCCCTGCGGGATTCAGATTGAGGTTGTTAAGGAAGGTAGTCATGGAAAGCCCAAGAAATGAGAATAAAAGAAGGGAAGCTTCTACTGGCCAAATTCTTTCTATAGAATTTTACAAATAAATCACTCCTAGATACCTGGGGAGAGAGTTGATTTTCAGCTCCCCTCAGAGTATTATATATCTGTCTTACTTCATGATGGCACAGATCAGTCTCGGAGAACTTGCCAGTCTCCACTGCATGCGAATGTCTTTGACAATGGACCTTTGGAATGAATGTGTTCTGCTTGAAAGCAAGAAGAAGATCAAAAGAACAGGATTTCTTGGTAGGAGCCAGAAGATTTGAAAGTCATTCCTGTTTTTATTAATTAGTATAAAATGGATTAGATGCTCTCTAGCTGATAAAATGGCAGAATCCATGCCTTCCCTTCGTGTGGGCAATTAAGCAAGATATGTAAGGACTTTTACCAACAGAAAAAAAGGTCACTAAAAAATTCTTGTCCTTCAAGATCAACCTGGACAACACAGCAAGACCCCATCTTTACAAAAGATAATAATAATAATAACCAGCACGGTAGCTCACATCTGTAGTTCCACTACTCATGAGGCTAAAAAGGGAGGATGGCTTGAGCCAGGGAGTTTGAGATTACAATGAGCTCTGGTCATGCCAGTGTACTGCAGCCTGGGTAACAGAGAGAGACCCTGTTACTAAATCATCATCATCGTCTCGTCCTTTTAAAATATAAAATGTATTGTCAAGGCAATTAAGCATTGGTTTGGTAAAGTTCTCCTCCCCCAATTTTGTAAGTTTCTTAAACACACTTAAATTAATAAGCATGTGATGGTATCTAACAGAATGCTAGATTCACTTCAAATTTAGGATGTTGATTACAGTAAATCCTTTAAATTCTAACTCACCTAGCCCTGAGAATCTTCTCATTTTTATTGAAATCCTTTCGCTTTTCTTTTGCATTAATTTTCACATCTTAATTCTATTATCTTTATCCCCAGTAACCTAAAACCCTACACTGCTTTTATAATTCTAGATCTGATTGCATACTAAGATTTTGGGACAACCTAATAGCATCACACAAACATCAAATATAATTCTAAATCAATAGAATGTGCATAAAAATTAGTGTAACTTTGCAGGGTCTATGTCCTATTCTTATTCATTTTCCTAGTATAATGACAGAAAGGAGGAACTCATTACACATTCGTTGAATCAGTGAGTGAAAATATTGTTTTACCCTAAGACAAAGTCTATGTCTGGTAGACTGCAGTCCTTAAAATGATATTCAACTAGTAGAAAAAAAATGCTTTGATTTTTCCCTTCCTTATGATAGAATTCCTTCAAATTCTTCATTATTTCTCCCTACAGCAAACAGTAGTCTTCTTTGGACTTTGGAAATCCTGTAATGAAACTATGTATCTTGACAACTGTATATAGTGATAGAAAATAGAACCAGGTCTATTTTTTCCAAATTTTAAGCACATAGGTAATACCGTCCCTCAGTTTGGCGGTGTGTGTGTCACCACGTAACTTGATGAGCATTGGAAGGAAGAAATCCACAGGATCCTTCAGAGGAGAAAATAAACGTTATGCTATAATTATGTAAAAGATTTACCCACAAAATTTTTCTGAGTTATTTTTATTTACCCTGAAGGTAACTGGTACATAGGCCTTATCCGGGAAAGCAAAAGAAAAAAGGGAAATGAACCATTTTTAATTTAAATTTCTACTATGTGTTTGGCTACAGATTAGATACTTTTATGCATGTTACACTAGGCTTGATCCCTTCTTGAATGAGTTGCTTGAGGGTTTATCCAGAGTGAGCTGCGCCAAGCACAGTAGATGCCCAGTAACAGCACAGCAGCTGAGATGGGCTGGAACATGCCACGCGCTGTTCCAAGCACTTTTCGGATACTAATTCATTTTATTCTCATACCAACACTATAGAAGAGGTATTAAGTCCATTTTATAGATGAGAAAACAAGCTAAGATGAGCTAAGCACCTTGCTTAAGGTCACACAGGTGGCAGGGCTAACATGCAAATATGGGCAGTTTAACATTATAGCCTCTGCTTAATCACTCTACTGGACTTGCTGAATGAACGAACAACACTGTGCCCTTTAGGAACAAATAACTTTTTATAGGAGGAGGATGAGGCCGATGCAAATATACCTTTTCCAAAGCCACAGCGCTCACCTTCCTTCTGTTACAGATGAAGCAGTAAGGGCCCCCCTTGCTTTGTAAATCCCAGGTAAAGCCTCTTTGTCCCCCTCTTCACAGCTCAGTACTAATCATCAGCCCATAACGCCGTGTAGAATTGCCAACACCAGCCCGATGATGTAGTTATTTCCAATTGGCACTTGGGAGCCGTGAGGATAGGAGGCATTACTCATAGCCAAGAGTACAGATGTTTCTAATTACTTTCCATTACCAAGAATAACAGCTGTTTACATCTATCAGCAAATAATTCACAAGAGCTCCAGACTATTAAGATAACACACCCCACCTGGTCACCATCACAAGTTGTCAAGGCCAAGACAGAGGCTGCCAGGATCACCTCCCGAATCTCTGTTCTCCACTGACAGCAGGTGTCACCTTCAGATATCCTTATGCCACCCCACCAGCTCTGGCTTCTTGGTGGCCTGACACATCAAATGGACATATGGATTCTTCATGGCTTTGCAGTAAATGTTTTATGGTTATCTTGCAGCCAAGGGCAGCTGACACGGAGAAGCAAGGGACTTTCAAATAACCTGATGAAAAAAAAAGTCTGCACTTCTTTCACAGAAGAGGAAGAAGTGTTCTGCTTAGAGGAGTTTTGCAGCTGCAATATGCTCAACTTCCTTTAACACGCCAACATATTGCGTTAGGTGATAGACTGTGCAATGCGATAGCATCCCAGGGGCCTGGCCACGTGCTTGGATGTAATCCTTAAAATGGACAATGTTAATGGTTCAGTAAACTTTATTACATAGTTTTATTGAACACAAAAGAAGACAAATTTTAAATACAACAGAGATAGTGGAGTAAAACAGACTAATAGTACTTTGTTGCCAATGCCACATTGATCCCTACTGCATACTTTTTTCCAGCCTAGTTAAAGTGACTCGGGCAATTGGTCTCTACTATTTTTAGGTAGACTACTGAAGAATCTAATACAACTTTCTGTTCTCTGATTTCACCTGAACTTATGTCTAAAGTTGACTTTCTATCCATGAATTTTTTTAACCTATCTATCTAAAACTACACAAGTTTTCACAAAGCTACGTAAACTCATGGTAACTTACACTTCTATCCAAGGTGCCATGATCAGATCCTCCCTTAGGGGCACTTGTACATCATTCCTCCATCAAAAGGTGGAATCTGTCCAGGTGCCATGGCCCATGACCCCAGTCCCAGCACTTAGGGAGGCCAGGTGGGAGGCTCACTTGAACCCAGGAGTTTGAGATTACAGTTAGCTATGGTCTCACCATTACTCTCCAGCCTGGCGGACAGAGTGAGACTATCTCAAAACAAACAACTAACAAAAAGGGTGAAGTCTATAAAGTCCTTGAGCCTGAACTGGCCTCTGATTGCTTAACATTGCAATAGACTATGTCAAAAAAGGTACTTTGCCAGTTCTAGGCTTAATTCTTAAGAGGACCAGCAGTCTCTGTTTCCCTTCTCCTAGAACTCTTTCTTTGGGGGAAGCCAAGTGCCATGAAGGAACCTTTCCTATCCTGACATCTCCAGGCTGTACAGAGGCCCGAATAGCCATGTGGAGGCACTGTGTGGAGAAGCTGTAGGAACAGTCCTCTCTCTACTGCTCCAGGATCCTGTTCACTCTAACCATCTCTAGCAGTCCAACCCATCCCGACTGATGCTCTGGATAGCATGCAGTACAGAAGGGCCACCCTTGAATTATTGACCCACAAAATGTGAGCATCATAAAAATTTTTCAGTGTTACGCAGTGGTTGGCAACTGGAATGTAGCCCACCTTCCTTTCTAGGAGTCTCTGTCATTTTCTTAGCATTACTCTATAATACTGATGACATAAGAGGCGAGAAAAATCTTCCCATTAAATCATAATTTATGCCATAAAAATATCAGTGTAGTATCCAACAAAAGAAACAAACAGGGAAAAGTAAATCTCCAGTGTGCCCTGCCCCTCCCCTTCTCCTCTAAGTCTGTCTCACTCCATTGTCAATGAGGAGTTTACTATACAACTTCGCTTATAAAAGGAGCTATTATATATTTTAGGTCTCTGGTACTGCAAAGGATATCAATTCAAATCACTGCACTTAGTTTTTCTCGTCTAAATATATATCCGACAGTCTGGTTTAATTTAGAATAAAATCCTCACTTCCTTCCAGGAAATTTGTTTCTTTTAATAGAATTTCCACAAGTTTGGAAACCTGTACAAATTCTCTTCTCACAACATCAAATATAAGTCTGTAGATGCTACTGGGAAAGTACTAGCTTTGAAACCTTAAGAAATGATTGTTGTTTCTTACAAATGTGTTTCCTTTACAACGAAACCTTATTTGTATACATATCACACTATATATAAATATATAGACGGGTATGATGTGTATGTGGAATCATGATACATATACAAATGAAAGTCAGGAACAGTTGTGATGTATGTTGGCAAATGTATGACGTCACTTTATATTTTCCTGGTGGCCATGAAAAGACCAGCATGTGAGAACGTAGACACTCTGAATTCCAGCTCAGCCCCAGCCTGGTGGCCATGACCCCAGCCTGACCCTCAGAAGACTGACATGACATCCAGAGGTCCCCTTCACTTCTAAAACTTATTATGTTAATATGGGTCTTGCTGTATTTTCTTACTTCACTTATTGCTCACATAGTAGACAAATGGATTTGTGCAGCCTAATTCCTATTTTTTGATATTTTTAGTTACGAATTTAGCATTATTTAGATAAGTTATTTTCTTAATTGAGTCAAATTTCTAGCAAAAATAGGAAACAGCTGAATTCTTCCCTTTTAATAACTTTAACATGTTGATGCTAAAGTACTAATATTAGCTAAATTTTTTGAAAATAAACATTTCCCTCAATTAAATTCAGTCATTCAATAATGGCACACGTTTTCTTAAACTATCAATAAATCACACCATTTAGTGCGCAGAAGAAAGACAGCAAAGGTTTGTGTTCCCCTTTACAAAATGGAAAACGCAGTGTCCTTAATTACTGAATATGGTTTAACTTAGAGAAAGAACAATCTCGTGCAGTCACATGATCCCACACTGATAGACGTTCCAAGGAAAGACACCCAGCGTATGTGATGACTTCTCTCAGAGTCAGTCTTCCTTGGGAAATTGCAAAATAGTGTGATTACTTGTACATCAATAAAACATAGACCCTCCTTTACCAACTGCCCAATCTTATTTCAACAAAGAACTCCTTCAAGGATGGCTGTGGGCAGGCTGACAAAGTGGGGAAAGGTGTTGCCCGCAGCCTCCTTGGTAATCATCATCCACCTCTCATAACTTTTTCCTCAATCTTTCACTCATATCACAGTGATCTTCCAAAGATCTAATCGAATCAGACTTTTAATTTTTGAGATGGACTTTATAATTATGAACTTTGTAGATTCCTGAATTAATACTATATAAGCTACTGTTTATTGTTACATGGGGCTATCCCTGCATTTGTATCACTAATTTTTTACAAACTTATTTTGAAATGATTAGAGTCACAGGAAGTTTCAAAAAACACAGAGTCCTTTGAACCTCTTGCTCAGACTCGCCAATGCTCCACAGGTTTTGAAATTCCCCTTTCCCTTGTCCATATGAAACACCAGAAGATAAGTATATTCCTAATAAACCTGACAAAGTTGCTCTCACATTTGTCTTCCCGGGCTTCAGGAAGACAGCTAATTATTAATTAGATTGCAAGTGGAATGATGCTAATATAGTCCTGGTGAATATACTTGTTTCCAGGCTGGCATGATATGGCATGCAAGTTGGCATGCAGTGTTATACGAACATATGGGAGGCAGAAGCTGCTGTTTCCTCCTAGGAAGCAGCAACGGAAACGTCAGCTCACACAGTCCCGAAGACACACACCCTACAACCCTCCAGTGCTGCTGGGGACTTGGTGCACGTGCCATTTCCCAGTCATCAGGATGGGAGACGAACTCTACATTTGGGGCCGTGCCAGCAACCATGGGAACTAATCATCCGTTTTCCCAAGAAGATGACACATAATTAGAAGTTCTCACTGAAGTTTTGGGTCAAGGTACAACCTAAGGGACTTATATTTGCCTTATGAGATTTCATCATAAAGAAACTTCTGAGAAACTTCAACCATTCAAATAGAGCAGAACCTCTGTAAGTTGACCACTCACAGGATGAGACGCACGGGTCTACAGAAGGAGATGGTCAACATAAGGAACGAGGCCTGCTGTACTGATACGTATGTGTGGTACATGTCTGGTCTGTGAAAATTAGGTCAATTTGAGGTGGCCAGGGGAGGGAGGTGACCAACTATGGAGGTTCTATGTAACATAGCCCTCTGCCTCCAGACAAATATCTGGTTACAGATAGTAGGAGCTATAAGGATTCGTCACTTTCATTTTACAGAGAGCAAAACAAAAACATTCCATGACTTGCTCAAATATTTAGAGTCTGCATGTGAACAAATAGTCAAGGCCTCCCACTTTTCCAGCATTCCACTGCTAAATCAGTTCACTCTTCATCACCAAACCTCATGCCAAGTGTAATCATCTTCACGCTCTGAAAATTCATCCAACTTTAACCTAAATCTTTACTATTGGAATTCATTTTCTTCATTTGTTTTTCTGTTCTCCACGGTAGTAAAGTACATTTAGGATATAATAAACCTGCACCCTTTTGAAGACTATTATTAAATTTCTCTCAGCTTTCTCTTAGTCAAACTACATAAATGAAGTCACTTCAGGAAGAAGGTTGTGATATAGAGGTCTATGTTTTTTATTTATATCACTCAAAGGATTCCTATCTGTTTAAAAATGTAAACTTGAGGCTCGGCACTCATAGCACAGTGGTTATAGCCCTGGCCACATGCACCGAGACTGGCAGTTCAAACCTGGCCCAGGCTGCTAAACAACAATGCCAACTACAACAACATCAAAAAAGCGGGGGGTTGTGGTGGGCACCTGTAGCCCCAGCTACTTGGGAGGCTGAGGCAAGAGAAATGCTTAAGTCCAAGAGTTTGAGGTTGCTGTGAACTGTGATTCTATGGCACTCTACCGAGGGCAACATAGTGAGACTCGGTCTGACAAAACAAACGAAAAATAGGCTCTCAACTGGCTAAGGCATCAGCTACATACACCTGAGCTGGCGGGTTCGATCCACCCCAGGCCCGCCAAACAACAATGACAGTTGCAACCAAAAATATAGCCGGGCGTTGTGGCGGGAGCCTGTAGTCCCAGCTACTTGTGAGGTGGAGGCAGGAGAATCGCTTGAGCCCAGGAGTTAAAGGTTGCTGTGAGCTGTGTTGCCATGGCACTCTATCTAGGGCAACATCTTAAGGCTCTGTCTCAAAAAAATAAAAAAATAAAAAAATAAAAAAAAAACGTAAACTTGATATTATATGAATAACTTATTCCCATTCTAGAAAGTCTACAACATAAATATAATTCAACCAGATGAACTTTTTGTCTTTCCATGTACTTTTTTATTTAAACAAATAGTTGGAGATTCATCATCTGGTGGAACATGTTATTCCAGAAGGCTTTATTGGTTTAATGGTAAAATTCTTCATTGACTGAGAAACCCCTCCTTCCACTCTTAATGAGCGTAGCCTTCCCATCCTCTTGGTTCCTGCTTCCTACTCTCCCATCGAGTAATGACTCAAAAAGCCTAATGGAGAATGAGAGGGACGGATCCTCTGTGATCGGATTTCACCACCAAAATGAAAACTTGTAACAGTTATTTGAAAGAATCCTCCAGAAGTCTTCAGTGGAAAGAAGACTTTTTTGTTGTTGTTGTTGTTGGGGATTCATTGAGGGTACAATAAGCCAGGTTACACTGATTGCAATTGTTAGGTAAATCCCTCTTGCAATCATGTCTTGCCCCCAAAAGTGTGGCACACACCAAGGCCCCGCCCCCCTCCCGCCTTCCCTCTTTCTGCTTCCCCCCCCCATAACCTTAATTGTCATTAATTGTCCTCATATCAAAATTGAGTACATAGGAGTCATGCTTCTCCATTCTTGGGATGCTTTACTAAGAATACTGTCTTCCACTTCCATCCAGGTTAATACGAAGGATGTAAAGTCTTCTTTTTTTTAATAGCTGAATAGTATTCCATGGTGTACATATACCACAGCTTGTTAATCCATTCCTGGGTTGGCGGGCATTTAGGCTGTTTTCCACATTTTGGCGATTGTAAATTGAGCTGCAATAAACAGTCTAGTACAAGTGTCCTTATGATAAAAGGATTTTTTTCCTTCCAGGTAGATGCCCAGTAATGGGATTGCAGGATCAAATGGGAGGTCTAGCTTGAATGCTTTGAGGTTTCTCCATACTTCCTTCCAGAAAGGTTGTACTAGTTTGCAGTCCCACCAGCAATGTAAAAGTGTTCCCTGTATTGCAGAAATTATTCCAAAAAAATTGAGGAGGAAGGAATCTTCCCCAACATATTCTATGAAGCAAGCATCACCCTGATACCAAAACCAGGAAAAGACCCAAGCAAAAGGAGAATTTCAGACCAATTTCACTCATGAATACAGATGCAAAAATTCTCAACAAAATTCTAGCCAATAGATTACAGCTTATCATCAAAAAAGTCATACATCATGATCAAGTAGGTTTCATCCCAGGGATGCAAAACTGATTTAACATACGCAAGTCTATAAACATTATTCACCATATCAACAGAAGAAAAACTAAAGATATGATCCTCTCAATAGATGCAGAAAAAGCATTCAATAAAATCTAGCATCCTTTTCTAATTAGAACACTGAGGAGTATAGGCATAGGTGGCACATTTCTTAAACTGATCAAAGCTATCTATGACAAACTCACAGCTAATATTTTACTGAATGGAGTTAAACTGAAAGCTTTTCCTCTTACAACTGGAACAAGACAAAGTTGTCCTCTGTCACCATTATTATTCCACATAGTGCTGGAAGTTCTAGCCGATACAATTAGGCAAGACAAGAAAATAAAGGGTATCCAAATGGGAGCAGAGGAGGTTAAACTCTCCCTCTTTGCTGATGACATGATCTTCTACATACAGTAATGTCTCAGGACATAAAATCAATGTCCACAGTCAGTTGCCTTTGTCTATGACAACAACAGCCAAGGTGAGAGGTTAATTATGGACAGAACTCCCTTCATCATAGCCCCAAAGAAAATGAAATACTTAGAAGTATACCTAACAAAAGAGGTGAAGAACCTCTATAAAGAAAATTATGAAATCCTAAGAAAAAAAAAATAGCAGAGGACTTTAACAAATGGAAGAACATACCATGCTCATGGCTGGGAAGAACCAACATTGTTAATTGTTTATTCCCAGAGCAATCTATCAATTCAACGCCATCCTTATTAAAATTCTCCATCTTTTATTACATCTGAATAGTATTTCATGGTATACATATATCACAGTTTATTAATCCATTCATGAGTTGATGGGCACTTGAGTTACTTCCAATGTATTGGTGATTGTGAATTGAGCTGCAGTAAACAGTCCAGCATTCTAGTGTAAATGTCTTTGTAGTAAGGTTTTGTTTTTTTCTTTTCTTCCTCTAAAGAAAAGAAAAAAGTAGTTACCTCGTAATGGAATTGTGTGATTAAATGGAAGGTCAACTTTTAGTTCTTTAAGGATTCTCAGTAATTCTGTCTATAGAGGATGTATTAGTTTGCAGATCCTCCAGCAGTCTGAAAGTATTCCCTTCTCTCCACACTCATGCTAGCATCTGCAGCTTTGGGATTTTATGATGTGAACTAATGTCAATGGGTTAGGTGATATTATATGTGGACTAATGTCACTAGGGTTAGGTGAGATAGCTGGGTGGTTTTGATTTGAATTTCTCTGATAATTAGGGACAATGAGAATTTTTTCATGTGCTTGTTGGCTGTTCATCTTCAGAGAAGTTTCTATTCAAGTCCTTTGCCCATTTATAAATGGGATTGTTTGCTCTTTTCTTGCTGATTAATTTGAGTACTCTGTAGATTCTAGTTATCAGCTCTTTGTCAGATTCATAGCATGCAAATATCTTCTCCCATTCTGAAGAGTATATGTTTGCTTTAGTTGTAATATCTTAAGCTGTGCAAAAGCTTTTCCCCATGAATTTATTTTTTGCTGCTGCTGCAATTGCCAAGGGGTCTTCGTAAATTGAGCTTGGGCTAACACTATGCAGAGTGCTGAACCATTCTTTCAGCATGAACTTGAGGTAGGAATATGGACTTGAATTCAAAAGTGCCTGAGTTCAATCTAACCCCACTGTTTCCATTGTTGATTATCTGTGTGACTGTATTAGTCTTGTAGGACTGCTATGCCAAAATCCTAGAGTTGTGGTGCCTTAACAACAGAAATTCATTTGTTCATAGTTCTGTGGGTTAGAAGTCCAATATCTGTTCTGGCAGGGTTGTCAGAAGAGTTAGATTCTGGCAAGACCCCTCTTTTTTGGTTTGCTCATTGCTACCTTCTTACTGCATCCTCACAGGGCCTTTCTTGTTTGCACACCTACCCTTATGACTTCATTTAGTATTTACATCTTAAAAACCCTGCCTCCAGATGCAGTCACACGAGAGTTATGGCTGTAACTTCTAGATTTGATGAGGACACAATTCAGTTTGTAGTAGTGGTAGTAGGCAAATAACTCACCTGTAAGCCTGTTTCCCTGAGTAAAATAAGAAGATGCTAAAATTGCCTTGAAGAACTATTCTGATTATTAAACAAGATATTACATACCAAGTTCCCAATACAGTTATCAATGCTTAATAAACTATATGTATAATGAACTATTATTCTAACTATAAATTTGTCACCCCTACCTCGGAATTTCTATTTCCTATTGGTTGTTTTATAGGTATCAAAGAAGCAAGGGAAGGCTTCATTGACTAAAAATTAATCACAGAATTACATTTAAAGTCAATGATACTCCATGAGGAATTAACCAAGCTCAGTCTGGTTGTGAATCAGGTCCTGGTTTTGTGATTGTCTATGTTTTCCCCAAGTATTTGTGTTCTTGAAACACAGAAATGTTATTCAAAGTAACTTTTGCAAGTAAATGTGATGAAGATAGTCTAGGCTAGTGATTCTAGCCTCAACATATAGTAAGCCAAACAAGGAAGGTTTATATAGGTTAAGTGAGTTGCATATGATTGCACCAAGTTGTGACAATAATGAGACTACCTTCAGTTTTCTTAAATATATATATATATATATACACACACACACACACCATATATACTCGTGTATAAGCCGAGTTTTTCGGCACAAAATTTGTGCTGAAAAAACCTGAACTCGGCACAAATTTTGTTCTGAAAAAACTCGGCTTATACTCGAGTATATACGGTATATATGGTAGGAGTTAAATGACTATATATACATATATAGTCATATATATATAGTCATACGGTATATATGGTAGGAGTTAAATGACTATATATACATATATAGTCATATATAATATATATATAACATATATATATTAAATTGTTTGCCTTACTTACTGGTTAAGTGATGTTGGAGCTATAGAGTTTGTTTTCTAATTTGTAAAATAGTGATAATGACAGGGTTTTATCCATAGGATTTTTATGGGGATTCAATGATTATTTTTCTTGTAAAACACAGAGAAGAATGCCCAACATATGGTAATTATCAATAAAATTAAAGTTTTATGATAATTTCTAACTATAATTAAGCTAATATTACCTCCTGGTCCATTTCTTTCTCTAGAGGTGTAATTTTTCACATTTAATTCCTTGAGGTAATTTGATGCTGTTTTTTTTTAAAACTCTCTAAAACACAGGCTTATTTTATCCACTGGGTATGTGTTTATACCGTACACCAACGTGAACACTGACTCCAGTCCTCCTCTAGGCATGAGTATTATTACTAATTTTGCATAATTGTTGGTCTTAGAGACACCTTTGTCTGGCAATGTTACATCAAATAATAATCATTTTTAGAAATGAAGAACAAGTTTACTTTCTCATAGGCCCCTTCATCAAGCATTGCTATACATATTATTTCTCTCCTTTTTGCAACTAATTCTAACATGCTTATATTTTAGTTCACTTTAGCTGGACTTTCATTCTGTAGTCTCAAAGAGAAATGAAGTCTCATCAAGACTTTGAACACATCTTTTTGAAGCTTGGCTGGAGGTGAAAGTCTGTGATTGAATGACATCCCAGCTAATGGAAGTAACATTTACAACCCATTGTAACTTTTCTTTGTGCCATCATTACACAGGACATTCTGATCTTAGGGAACACAGGTTAGAAGTAGTATGGGTTATGTCATTCAGGGATACTTCAGGGTTTAGAATTCCTTAGCTGAAATACTTCCTTGGATACTTAGAACTAGGAAATACCAAATATGACTTTTGTCTTAAATATATGTAACTAGTAATGAATGATTTGAGACACAGAAGGATTTATAATTCAATGGAGATGAAATATATTTACTATACCTATGAGATTTACATTGATGAATGTATGGGATAGTTGAGGATTCTATAGCATTTGAGCTAAAAAAATCAAAAAATGGATGGTATTTTTATACAGAGAGATAGGGGAAAGAGGGGCAGGTATTTCAGAAATAGCTTTATCAAAAGAACAACTACAATTAAAGGATAACATATTGGGAGTAGGTCATGTATTGTGGACCTAAAACATATATAATTTATGGCCTTTTTAAGAAAAATATCACATTTGAGTATAAAATTACATGCAAATGTAAATACAAATTTGAAATGATGAAATCCCATCAAATCACTGGAACCTTGTAGATTCAATATTTTTCCTTCTGGGATATCCTTAGGTAATTTCTCAAAAATACTTACATAATAATGTTTTCTGATGGCAACCTGACTTTCAGGTCTTCACTCAGAACCCTCAAAACTCCTGGCAACTTCTAACATTCACAGGCCTGTATGAGTAAGTGTCCTTGGCATATCAAGTTCATCGGGTTCATGGTAAATCTAACTGTGATTAGAAAAGGAAAGATTATAAGCATAGAGGAGGAGGAGGGGGGGAGAGGAGCTGTTCTTAGCTTGGGGTTATAAAGATCAATTTGAAATAGGGAAAGAAGAGGTCAATCATGGATACCTTAAAAGCTATTTAAGCACTTTTTGGCTTTATTCATTGAAGGAGACTACAAGGAGTTTGGAAAAGTAATTTTTGTCATTTAGGAGTTATTTTCTTATAATAGAAAGTGCACAGAAAATGATTTGCAGAGATACATCATTTTCCTGGAGTTAAAGTGGAATGTGCATTCATAAAGGAATTGATTTGACCTTTATTCCAATCTACTGTGTGCTATATATAGTGAAATGACCTCTGACAGGTTTTCCAAGGCTACTTTCATTGCTCATAAAAATATATTTTTTATTTTCATGTCCTTAAATATCTAAATTTACTTATCAAAAATTTTTGATAGTTTTTTTATTATTTCCTTATGAAGATAAGGAACTTTTTAAAAAGTTAAAAGTATTTTTATTTTAATAATGTCTCTACAAAAATAATGGGATACTCAAGGGAATTTCATGATATGCCATTGTGATGGAGACAATTGCTTTCATCCTAAGCTCCCACACATAAAGGCAGACAAAGTAGCAAAAGAGCAATGAAAAATTGATAAGTAATATTTTCTTAATTAGGAATAAGAGTACAATTATATATTTAGAGAAAATAAAACAATAAAGGAAAAGATCAGCAGGCCCTATTTTGTCTTTTGCTTTTTCTATTGGATTCCCCATTTGTACTATAGGGGGCAATGGAAACAAGCTCCTGTGGGAGGATGCTCAAATGCTTACATAGATTGGAAATTATTCTTCCATGTGTCCACGTAGAGGGGAAGAGCTGTCTCAGGGTAGAGCTGGCTTCTGCCAGGTGGCAATTAGACATGTGTCTTCTGTGGTCACCCACTTTATAAATCTGTATCCTTCTGTACAAGGAGTGTGGGGGTGATTTGACAAATGTACTGAGATGGTTTCCTGTGTTGCAGTCAATATTTGTTTTGAACAATTTTGTTGCATGGCAAAGAGGAACCCAGTACATCCTCTTTACCCCAGCTCCTCTTACACACCATAGCTTTGCCTTGTGTTTGGGTAGATCTCTGCTTCTTCTGTATGAGACTTCCCTAGCACCTCAGGGATTTTTCCCCTATTCTAAAAGTGTTGTCCTACTATGTATCTCAGTGACCAAGAGAATTTGTTAAAATGCAGATTTTCTGGGCTCTGAGTCCAAAATGGGGGCTAAGAATCTATACTTTTCATAAGCTCCTCAAATAGTTCTTATGCACCTCAAATTTGAAAGACTCTGTTCATACCTAAAATGCAAAACTAAGTCAGAAAAATTTCATAATAGTTCACCGTATTCAGCAAAAGGATACCACACTTTGAGCTTGTATGTTCATTTTTTTAAAATGTAATATAAGCAAGGCTATGAAATGATCATCATGCATCTAATGTGTGTGCTCTACCTGCTGAGGTAGGTTAGGCTGTAGTACACACTTGCCCTCTTACTACTTATCCATTCCCCTTTCTATATTGCTCCTTAGCCCCACTGTTCTCAAAATGTAGCCCTGGGGCCAACAACATCATCATCATCTGTGAACTTTTTATTTTTATTTATTTTACTTTTTTATTTATTTTTTTTATTGTAAATCATAGCTGTGTACATTAGTGGAATCAAGGGGTACAATGTGCTGGTTTCATATACAATCTGAAATATTCTTATCAAACTGTTCAACATAGCCTTCATGGCAATTTCTTAGTTATTGTATATAGACATTTGTACTCTGCCTTTAGTAAGTTTCACCTGTACCCATTCTAAGATGCACCGTAGGTGTGGCCCCACCCTTTGTCATCCCTCCACTTTAACCTCCCCCCCCAACCCCTCCCTTGGCACTTTCCCCATATTCTTGTGCTATAGTTGGGTTATAGCCTTCATATGAAAGCTACAAATTAGCTTCAGAGTAGGGCTGAGTACATTGGATACTTTTTCTTCCATTCCTGAGATACTTTGCTAAGAAGAATATGTTCCAGCTCCATCCATGTAAACATGAAAGAGGTAAAGTCTCCATCTTTCTTTAAGGCTGCATAATATTCCATGGTAAAGTCTCCATCTTTCTTTAAGGCTGCATAATATTCCATGGTATACATGTACCACAATCTGCTAGTCCATTTGTGGGTCGATGGGCACTTGGACTTAGCAATTATGAATTGGGCTACAATAAACATTCTGGTACAGATGTCTTTGTTATATTGTGACTTTTGGTCTTCTGGGTATAAACCTAGTAAAGGAATTATAGGATCAAATGGCAGGTCTGTTTTTAGGTTTCTAAGTATTCTCCAAACATCCTTCCAGAAGGAATATATTAGTGGGCATTCCCACCAGCAGTGTAGAAGTGTGTCCTTTCCCCCACATCCACACCAACATTTCTGGTTTTGGGATTGTGTTATGTGGGCTACTCTTACTGGGGTTAGGTGATATCTCAAAGTAGTTTTGATTTGCATTTCTCTGATGATTAAGGATGATGAGCTTTTTTTCATGTGTTTGTGGATTTTGTGTCTGTCTTCTTTAGAGAAGTTTCTCTTTAAGTCCCTTGCCCACCCTGAAATGGGGTTATGTATTCTTTTCTTCCTAATGCATTTGAGTTCTCTGTAGATTCTGGATATTAGACCTTTATCAGAAGTATAACCTGCAAATATTTTCTCCCATTCTGTGGGCTGCCTGCTTGCTTTACTCACTATGTTCTTGGCTGTGCAGAAGCTTTTTAGTTTGATCAGGTCCCAATAGTGTATTTTTGATGCTGCTTCAATTGCCTGGAGAGTCCTCCTCATAAAATATTCACCCAGGCCGATT
>CAUYPK010043220.1:0-11470 GCA_963574355.1 Loris lydekkerianus | reverse complement strand
TGAAACTGCCTCTACCTAGATACAGCCAATGTGGTACCATGCCACTGGCCCGACCCTGTCACTCACCTCTTCCCCCGCCTTCTTTCCCTGCCCCTTCTCCACAATAAAAAAATAAATAAATTCAAAAAAAAAAAAATAAATATAAAGGAAGATATTAATGCATCCATTTCAAAGACTTGTTAAAAGAAGTTAATGTGATATTTATAGCAAAAATATCAAGAGACCATCATGACTAATGTTTATGAAACTTCTCACATACATCTCAAGTAAGGCCAGATAAAGTTTTATTGATATATTACCATGGAATTTCATTTTTAATAACTTAAATAATTAAAAAAAAAAAAAAACTTACTGAGTCTGCATTATATGCCCACCTCCCAAAGAGACTGTCATCTATCTCGTCATACTTAGGGAGACTCATAGGCACAGACCATCCCAATTCATTTCCACCTTCTTTACACCTTCTGGGTCCCACATAACAGGATTTTAAAGGTTTTGAACACAATTCAATCCAGACTATATTTAGCATGTTTAATATGTAGGAAATACAGGGACAGTACAATTTCAACCACGTGCAGACTTCTTGGTTTAGAGAATCTCTTAATCTTTTTTCTTTTGTCAAATGTGAAACCTGTGGCTTTCTCAAAATCAATGTAAAGAAATACTCAAAGCACCCAATGAGGAATGAATAAGGGTAAGTTAATCACAGGGTCTTTTTGGAAACCAGCAAATGCTTCAGGGTCATCATGCCACAAGGAGATCAAAGTGGAGTTTGTTTCTGAATCTGAGTTATTCTATAATTTCTAAGTATATAGCTAAGAACAGCAATGTTTTCTTTCTGTTTATTATACCTATGAAGTTAGACTTCTTTTATATGTCAGAACCATGGTTCATATCAAAAGAGAGACATGACTTTGTTACCTTTTTTCATGTCTTCCTATTCAATGAAAATAATAAAATAATGGGAATTAGTGGAAAGTCTACATTTATTTATTTTTATCTACTTATTGGTTTATGGTGTAAATATTTTGGTACATTTCCCACAATACTTAGGATCACATCATTCTGAAGAAGATTCAATATACAACCTCCACATTTCTCTATTGAATTAAATTGTTAGTTTAAGTTATGTAGTGTCCAAAAATCCTTATCTGAAAATCCAACTTGAGACTTGTTCTTGCTTGATTAGACATTCACACAATAGATGGATTTGAGGGGAAGAAAATAACTACATTTAAAGCTATTTTCTTGAATTCACTGTATCTATCCTAAGAAAGAACTTCCCTCTTTCATGTAAGCAAAACAATGCATAGTAACCATGTTCTCTCTTACAGAAGACAAGATATTTTTTCTTCAACTTTTATTAAATACTTGGCCAACAAAAAAAAAAGAACTGACTTAGAATATTTATTTCATGATGAGAATAGAAAATTTGCAATTTTTATCATGTAAGTGTGAAATATGCAAGTGCTGTTGACATTTTCAGGTCTTTGTTTTCTTATTTAAATCCTCAAAGATAGCTTGCTGGGTATTTGGTTAGTTAATGTTATTGTTGACTTCTGTTTCATTGTTTCACTGGGGAATTTTTGTTATAATCAAAATAAATAGGCTGTTTCATACCAAAAGTGATTGTATTGACAGACCCTAAAAATGTTAAATGAGCAACCTATCCCAGAAATGTTTTCTAATTTAAAATCATTACAACGCTGGAGCCTTGACATGAAGTTATTTGTTATAATTTCTTGTTTAGTTACTGTAAACTATCCTTTGATTTGGGATTTATTTAAAATTATTTGCACAATAGTTACATTTATATTTACAACTTTACTCCTATAGCACAAACAAAAACTCCTTTCTATCTTATTATTTGATTTGACACTTGCTAAATTGATATTTAGATATTGTAGTATGTAGCAGCTAAGAGATTTTCAATAATTTTTATAATTTATCATATCATTATATATTATTTTTGCCAGCATGTGCTTAGACTTTTTTTATTATTCAAACTCAATCCCTTTCCAAAGTAAAACTAAAGATATTTCTATTATTGTGTATCTTGTTAGTTTAAGATTTGCTGTAATTATTCTTATTTTCATTTTTTAAGGTGGTATTAATAGTTAAAGGGCAATCATATGTATAAGTATGTACATTATCTCAAAAGAGTGCTATACTTTCAGTTTTAGGAAAACATGAACTATTTTTTTGTGTTATTTAAAGAATAGCGCATAAGTGACAGAGTCCAGGAAAAATCATCTGAGTTTGAATCACAGCATTTTTTCTAACCATGATATTGGACATGTTGCAAAACATTTTGTGCTTCAGTCTCCTCATTTACAAAGTGTGAGCAATGATAAAATCTATTTCATGAGATTAATGCAAGGTAAGAATTAAGTCAATGAATATAAGCACACTTATAATAGTGCCTGGCATATAAAACACAATATGTTAACATACCATCATTAGCATCTCTTTGTTCCAGTTAGACATTTTTATGTGATATCTTCCTTTCCCTTCATACTAAAAGAATAACTTAAAAATACAGAAAGAGAAAAAGAAAGAATGAAAGGAAGGAGAAAACGGAAAAGAAAAAAAAAAAAGTGTGAAGGAGGAACTGGTTTAAAAGGATAAATGTATAACCCCACAGGAAATAAAATTAATTATAATCCATTTGAAGTAGTCTTCCTAAATTTCTATTACAAGTGTGATGTAAATTGAAAGTGCATATGCACCATAGATGTGGCATCTATGGTGCATATTTTTATCTATAATAAAAAAATAAATAAAAAGAAAAAAAAATTGAAAGTGCATATGAAAAATAAAGCATCACATTATGCTCTCCTTAATTAAACATTCTTTAAAAAAACAAACAAACTATATTTAAATACCTTGCAGATTAGTTTGTCTGACATTTGCCTGTTAGCATGTAAGGAAAATTCCATTGTCCTATCAATGACATCAATCTATATTGCTACATTCATGCCTGATGCTGGACCTAGAAACTTATGTTCTAGTCCAGACTTCTAATCAAAGAAAGGTTTATTCTCCATAGACCAACATTCTGGCCATCATTTTCCTCATCTCTGAAATGGAGCTAAAAATATATTCCATGCCTTCTTTAAATGTTTGTTCAGAGGAATAGCTTACATAATAAACAAAGACACTTTTCAATTAAATGCACTGCTCTGCTATTTTATTAATTATAATACCCCGTATTATATATAATGACCAATTAAATTTGTGGCTCTGCTAGACATTCAATAGATCTTTAAGTCAATCTTGTATCACATTTTTATTAATAGACTATGTTTTTAGAGCAACCTTAAATAAATTGAACAAGAAGTACAGATGTTTCTGTGTACATATTCTCCTGCCACCCTTGGTTTCTATTACCAATATCTTGTGTTGCTGTGCTATATGCATTACAATTAGGAAGAGAATAGATTACTATTAACTAACTACCCACAGTTTACATTATGGTTTGTTCTTTTTGTTGGGTAGTGTTCTGGATCATTGATTTTTCTAGTTGTCTTTACATATATATCTCAGATGCATTTTGCTAGATTTATAACTAAGAATTTCAAATTTTAGTGTTAATTAAAATAGTTTTGAATGAAATGCAGGAGCTCATTCCTCTAATCCCAGAATTTCAGGATACTTAGAGTGGGGGATCACTTGAGTCCAGAAGTTCAAGACTTCAGTGAGCTACAATGCACTGTGGCCTGGATAACAAAATGAGACTTCATCTGAAGAAACAATAAAGTAAAATAAAATAATAAAATAAAATAAAATAACATAAAATGTTTTGTACTCTTAATTTCAAGCATCTATTTTCTCTACATTTAGTATGATGTTAGAGGTAGAGTTTTAGTAGACATTCTTCATAAAGTTGAAAATTTTCTTTTTTATTTCTATTTTGCTGATGTCAGAGTGAGGAGAAATTTCCCCTTTTTCTTAGAAGTTCACTGAAATATCAATTCATACTTAAGGCAGATTAATAAAAGAAAAAAAATTATTGACTGTGTACATTAGAAGAATCACAGAGTGATTACACAATATCCCAATAAGATCCAGATATTTTTATACACTCATTTTAGAGGAAGAAAAAAATGCAGAACATAGGTAATTCTGTTTGGAGCAATAAATAGTTGCCAGGGATGATGAGTAGATGGTGGAAAAAGATCAATTTATAAATGATTCTCTTTGTAAATTATCTTAAACTTTAGAGACAGGTATTATATTTTAAATGATTTGGGCCAGGTCTAGTTGCAATATACATGTCCTTTCCTACAATATAGTGAGTTCACTATATTGTGAAGGGAAAAGAAGGGAATTCAACTGCTCTTTTGATGGGTTTGATTGTTCTTTTGATGAGTCTTCTGGTTATGCACATAGAGGGAACATTCCTCTGAGGGTCTGTTGATCTTGAAGGGCCTATAATTGAAAATCCTCTTTATTGCAAGGAATCATAGTTTAGGATGAAATTTCCTGATCTTCTTCATTGAGACTGTTTATCATGAAGAAGTATTGGATCCTGTCAAATGTGTGTTCTGTATCTATTGATATGATCACATTATTTTTCCTTTTAGCCTGCAGATGTGATGAATTGCATTAATTAATTGTGGAATATTGCACTAGCATTGCATACCTTGGCCATGGCACATAGTTATGTTCAGATATCTTTGGACTTGATTTGTTAACATTATATGGAGGTTTGGGATTTATCGTATATACTCGAGTATAAGCCGAGTTTTTTTGGCACATTTTATTATATTGTTAGCTTTTATTCTTTAATGTTCAGTAGAAATCACTAGAGAAACTACTTGGTTCTAGCTAGTGCTTTCTGATTCACAAGTGTATTAATTAATGATCTACTTTTTGATATAAATGTAGACCTATTCATATTATCTGTTTGTCCTTGTGTGAGTTTTGGTAGATTATGAGTTTCAAGGGATAGGTACCTTTTATCTGTTATAAAATTTGTGATCACAGATGTGTTTATAATATTCTTTTTTTTTAATTGAATGCCTATGGCCCTTCTTTCAAGTTTAATATTAAGCAATTGTATCTTCTCTCTGTTCTTTTTTGCTTTACTTAGGAGTTGACCTAATTTATTTAAAGAATTAAGTTTTGATACTATTGTTATTAAAATAATTAAAAATTGTTTTAATTTTCTCAATTATTTTCCTTTGCAATATTTTATGGCTTTTGCCCTGTTTTTACTGTTTACTTTATTCTGCTTAGTTTGGGTGTAATTTGCTCTTCTTCTTGATTCATAATGTGGAAATTTTAATTATTGCTTTTAGATTGCTCATCTAATCATTACTATCATTTATTAATTATGATTACTTTAAACATTTCCTCTGTTTCATCTTTTTTCCTTCTTTCTGGTATTCTGATACAGACATTATTTTCAGTTTTCAGTTTTTGAAGTTTTTATTGTTATTTCTTCAAGTTCATTAATTCTTTACTTGGCTACCCCCAGTCTACATATGGATGAATCAATGATAATCATTATTTCTGTTGGGCTTCAAAGCAGCTACCTGTCTCCTAAAATATCCAAGTTGCAGGCAGTTGCCTGGATTCTAGTTCTTGGAGTGCTCTTGGTTGATAAATGACCAGACACCCAAAGTAAGGCAAGTATGAAACAGAGTTTATTGGGAAAGAGAAAGATAGATTTACAGAATAAGACCAAAGCATAGGCTTACAGAGCTAGATACATTTTCCATACACAGCGAATGAGACCCCATTGTCCAGAAAAGTAAAAGGCATGAGTTATGGCCAATGGTCCCCTTTTACCCTGCCTGTGTTGGGCCTACCTTATGAGTCAGAGATCACCTTGGAAACAGAGTCTTTTTGGGCATGTGGGTTTCCCTCTCCAAGAACCCCTTGCTGTGTAGGGACCACAATGTAGATTTAAGCTAAATACATAATGATTAGTCTTAAGGCTATTCTAGATCATCTTCAAGACTTTATTGTACCTGTTAGTAGGCTAATGAGTCTTCTACCTCTTTTTGTAGTTGGCAGGGTAAATTCAGATTGGCAGATTGGAAGGGTCCTCCCCTCCCCAGGTAGGAGCAATCAACTGGGACAAAATTAAGTGGGTGGCACCAAGATGGAGGCCCAGCCACTGCCCCTCCATCCTCCTTCCCAGGAGAGCTCTTCCTAACTACCTACCTAAGGTTTCTGTTACTGTGTTTCTCATTTTGAGAATTTCTTTTGCTTCTTTGGTAGAGTTTCTATCTCTTTACTAATATTATACATCTGTTCTTGTATGTTATTCATTTTTGCAAGAGTCCTTGGCATGTAATCATAGCTACCTTAAATTTCTAATATAATGTCAAAGATCTCTACCATATCTCTGTCTAGTTTTGAGGTTTCATTTGTCTCTTCAGACTCTTTTTTGGGGTCTGGTAGCATGTATTATAATTTTTTTGGGAAGCTGCACATGTTATATTAGATTAAAAAGAATTGATGTGGGCGGGACTTCAATGTGGAGTTTATGTTTTGGTCAAGAGTGAGGCTATGATTACTTTTGCTGTAGTTATGGTGTCAGAGGCTAAAATTTTCTCTAGTGCAGTGTCAGCAGCCTATTCTAGGTTCTTGGTGTACTCTGGCTGACGAATGACCAGACACACTTCTAACAAGGCAAGCATGAGGCAAAGTCTATTGATCAAAGTAAGACACCTTTGCCACAGACACCAAACAGGCCCACTGTCATAACAGGAGAGACCCAATTATAGTTTAAGTTCCTTTTTTATATTGCCTAGGCTAGGTCTTCCTAATGGTTCATGCATTTTTATTGAACCACTTTGAAGGACAGTTGGGAATTATATAATCTAAGTCCATTGGGAGGTAAACAGCAATGCAGATTTAAGCTAATGACATGATAATTAGACTTAAGCTGCTCTAGGTCATCTTCCAGACCCTGCTGCACTTGCACTGCTTGGACACCAGTGGGCTGAGAAATCTTCAGCATTTCTAGAGGCTCCTTTAGTGGGGCAAGATGCTTATGGTCCTTTTAGCTTTAGCCTTCTGTTATACACAACAGCTCCATTAATGTGGTGTGAAGCGGGGAGGAAGCATCCAGCTGTATCACAAGTAGGTCTTAGATTTGTAGTGAAGTGTAGTGAAGTAGGCAATCTCCAATTATGAATGAGTTAGGTTCTGTAGGTTTGTTCTTAAGTTGAATTTGTATATAAATTGTCCAGGTATATTTATTTACTAATTACCTGAAACTGTTAGTTAAGTGTGAGTCACGCATCAGTTGGTTATTTGGAACTTGGGGACTTACAGTAATATCTTCCTTTTGCTAGTGTGATTTATGCTATATGTAAGTTAGATGTTTGTAACTTGAGGACTGCCTGTATTTTCCTGCTCCCATGTCAAAGGTGGGGGGAGCTGGAGTTGGGGGTATTTCTCTTTTCCTATACAGTTTATGTTTTGCTAAAATTCCTGTCAGTAAAATAGCTTCCTTTGAGGGCAGCTCTCCCTAAGAAGATGTGATAGTGCTGGGCATATTTCAGAATGGTTACTTTTTTCCTTCCCCTGCCCATAGCACATAAGAATTTTTCTTCGATTTTCACAATGAGAAACTGGTAGAGTTCCTGGAGATAAACTCAAGAAAATGTAGGTAAACCCCTAAAATTAGGGTGCTTCAGTGTTTCTCATACTCAAGCTAGTCTACACAGAGCTTCAGGTAATTCATCATCTGCAGTTTAAAGTGCTGTTATAATTAATACTGGCTTCAGCAGCAGGCTTCTGCTTCTGAGTCACTGCCCCCAATGAGCTGTGATTGTCTAAGACACCTGTCTGTCTTCTTCAATTTGGGGATAACAATTTGCCCTGTAACATCAACTTCCTGATGGATAACAATAGTTAATGATTATCAAATTTTCTCACCTTTTCTCTTACATGAGAATGGGAGAGATGACTTGTCCTTACATATTGGACCAGAGAATGAAACTCTTCTCAATTATTAATTCTGAATAAATGATAACTCTTTTAAGAAATAACTTCATTTGTGTAGTAATATAATAATTTGTAAAACCTTATTAGTAATTTTGAGATCTTCTAAACTAACACACTCATTTTATAGGTCAGAACATATAAGTGTAGGTCCCACACAACATTTCTGGAAAAATTACTTCTAAAACTTATTTATCTCAGGTCCTAACCCAGCACTTTTTCCCCTAAAACATAAATAAAATAAAAGAGGCAGAAGTGCAAGCATATGATGTCTGAAAGCACTGTGTTTGTTCTTACAGCTCTGCTCTCTGCATGAGAGAATATTAGAGGAGAGTAATTCTGAACCCAGAGTAACTATCCAGGGAAAGGGTACAATTCAGTGTTCAAGGAAATAAAAAAAAAAAAAAAAAAAAAAAAAAAATGGTAGGATTGTAGGCCTTCCAAAGGCTTTAACTTATTTATACAGGATAGACAGATAAAGAAAACAGGTGAAAAATTTCAAGACTTCAGCATACTTATGTGTCATTTAATGAACTTACTAGTATTTGACTTAGAATCTTCAAAACTAAGGGATAAGATAAACCTAATGAATAGAAAAGAAATATTGCTTTGTGTAAAAGGTAACAATAGAGCATTAAAGTTAAGAAAAGAGATGAAAAATGTGCACTCTGAGTTTTAATAACCTGGTTCTGACATTCTTAAGAGGAAAGGTTGCTTCATGTGACTTTACATTTTTATTATGCATATTATCTTAGGGAGTACAGCACATCTAATTAATGTACCATGATAAATGGAGTTTCTATATCATTAGAACCTACTTATAAAGAATGAAAAGGGACCTTCATGTGCAAACATAGAAAAGTTAATCCCTAGCTATCAAAGGTTCAACTCTGCAAAGTCGTTTCACTTTGTTCATGCATTTAATAGGAATCATTTATATAATATTCAAGCAATGGGAGAGAAACTGCAAAAAAAAGTTTTAATTGAGTTATTTAACTATCAATTCAGGCTTGTCAGATTGTGAGAAGAGAAATTGAGATAGAAATCCTGAGAGAGGATTTCTCACTTAAGAAAAAAAGCCTGGGAAACCCATGTGGAATTTTTTTACTCTTCTGTGATGAGGAAGAAACTTACCAATTACTGTAATTTTTAAAAGAGTGAAACAGGAAGTAGGGCTCTATTATATTTAGAATTCTGAGAGCCAGCTTCCACAGGCATGAATCAACACAACATTTTTAATATGCTTACCTTAACAATGACCTTTTTTGAGGAATATATTTTATATGAATAAAAATAGAGTGAAGACAAACGTAGATGCATATTTGCAATCTCTACCTTAAAAACATTCGTATTAATCTCTTTATAAAAAATATTTTTGGGAATTCATGGTAGAAAACTTTATGGTGTTTTATTTACATCAAAGAGTAGTAGATTACAATGGATAATTGAATTCTTCATAAGATAAATAAAAAAGTTTTCTATTGCCATGAATGTGCAAGTTTACACTCCAGCCATATTGCCTTTTGTGCCAGTCTGTATGTTTCTTTTATCTTTCTCTACTATTTCTTCTTATCCAGAGAAAATAATTTTCTTTTTAAAAATGTTTGTTAACATTTCAGCACATTTACAGGAAAAATAAACAATAGAATTATTTCATGCTATTGCAAAAAAAAAAAAAAAAAAACAATGAAACAGAAAATTCTGTATTATGTAAACTAGAACAAACAGAAAATTTGCAATTTTGCATGAGATTTTTATACAAATTACAGAAAATTTCTAACTGACACTTACAAATTAAGTATGTAAAAATAGAAGAAAATGAGTGGAGAAAATGAGTACAGAGAAACTTAGGCGTTTTGCCTCAATTTATAGAACTTATGGCGTTTTGCCTTATGTTAAAAGTAGGATATTACTGATGAATTCCAGAATGCAAATCTATGATTCAACAGATAGTATTGTGGACAGTTTTCTGCTCTAAGTCATTATTTTAAGTCACTTTTCCTCTTTTTACTGGGCAATTATATATAAAGAAGGATCATAACTTTGGGAGTCAATATATATTTCTCAGACAGCTTCTAATATAAAAGTTACATACTCTCATATATTAAAAATCAGAGTTACTAAATAAGGCCTCTTCTACTGCTTGACCATTTTTAAAATAATGTGTCTCTCATATGCATGTAAACATATGATTATATTATGATTATATAGCCTGTAAACATAGCTATTTGCTCATTACTAAAATGATATTTATGTGAATAATTATGTCTTTTTGTTTCTGTCCTGGGCAACATACTTCTTCCAAGGTGAAGGCTGTGGTCAGGAGGAGGAGACAGAAGAGAAGTAAGAGAAGAAAAAGAACAGCACTTTCAGCACCAGCAAAGACATAGCCTAAAAAAGCCTGAACACAGGGGCACTGGTGATATTGTAGTGTATGAAAGATTAGATGATAATGATTTCCAAATACAATTTCTGTATGTTAGCTAACACTTAGTGAAGGCAATGTTCTTTCAAGACTTACTGTACAGGCTGGCATGGAGGCTCAAGCCTGAAATCCTAGTACTCTGGGAGGCTAACGCAGGAAAATTGCTGGTGCTCAAAGTTTGAGACCATTCTAAGCAACAGCAAGACTCTGTCTCTAAAAAAGAAACAAAAGACTTAGTTGGGCTAATTGTTTTGTTTAGTTGGGCTAAACAAAAGAATTTGTAGCAAGTGATTGTAGTCTCAGCTACTTGGGAAGCTGAGGTGGAATGATGTCTGGAACCTAGGAGTTGAGTTTTCTGTGAGCTGAGGCCATGGCATTCTAGCCTAGGGTAACAGAGTGAGACTATCATAAACAAAGACTTACTGTATAAAGAAACATTTCTAAATGCGTATTTTTTCATTAATTTATATTACATACTTGACAAAGTAGAGTTTTCTTAGAAAAAAGGAAAGTTATAAATGCCAAATGTAATACACATTGACTATATAATTAGTCATATTTTTATAAACAAAATTTTGCCATACTCTATTCTGAAGGCTTATTTTCCTATTTTTTTAAATGAAGATAAAATGATTATTTAGAAGCTTTAAGATAATGCTATTTAAAGATCATCATGGGCCTACATGGTTTTTCACCCTACCTTCTTCCCCTGCTACCCTTATTTACCCTTCACCTTTGGGCCCTGTATCCAAAAAAAAAGGTTAGAGGCAGTTAAATCAGGTCGAGGTCCAATATCACCGGCTCATTAACCAAGAATCTAACTATTATTCTTCACCACCCTCCATAGCACCAACGACGGGCAAGATTCCCAAAGCGGGGACAACCTAAGACAGGATATGGAGAGGCTGCATGGTGGATTACATTCATAGTACCCAAAGACGGATAAGATCACTCTGCATTCAGTCAACCTAAGACAGGGACCAAACCATTGATGTTTGTATCCCCATGATGGGTAAGACTGAAACTGCAAGAGCAGGCAACCTAAGACAGGGGCTATGTTTTTCCGCCATACAAAAAACA
>CAUYPK010043218.1:0-41474 GCA_963574355.1 Loris lydekkerianus | reverse complement strand
AGACAGAGTCTCACTTTATTGCTCTTGGTAGAGTGTCGTGGCATCACACAGCTCGCAGCAACCTCCAACTCCTGGGCTCAGGTGATTCTCTTGCCTCAGCCTCCCAAGTAGCTGGGACTACAGGTGCCCACCACAATGCCCAGCTATTTTTTTGTTGCAATTTGGCCAGAGACAGGTTTGAGCCCGCCACCCTTGATATATGGGGCCGGCGCCCACCCACTGAGCCACAGGCGCTGCCCATATATTTTATTTATTTATTTATTTATTTATTTATTTATTTATAGACAGAGTCTCACTATGTTGCCCTTGGTAGAATGCTGTGGCATCACAGCTCACAGCAACCTCAAACTCTTGGGCTTAAACAATTCTCCTGCCTTAGCCTCCTAAGTAGCTGGGACTAAAGGGGCCCGTCCCAACACCCAGCTCTTTTTTTGTTGCAGTTGTCATTGTTGTTCAGCTGGCCTCAGCTGGGTTGGAACCTGCCACCCAGTGCATGTGGTCAGTGCCATAACCACTGTGCTACAGATGAGCCAAGAAGGTCTATATAATTATGCACCACATAATGTTTTAGCCAACAGTGGACCATATATAGGCTGTGGTCCCATAAAATGATAATAACCATATTTTTAGTATACCTTTTCTGTGTTAAGATTACAGTTATCCCTAGTATTCAGTACAGTAGCATGGTATACAGATACTTTTATAACCTAGGAGCAATAGACTATACGATATAGCCCAGGTGTGTAGTATACCCTGTGATTACGTTATCATGAGATCACCTAACAACACATTTCTCAAAATTTATCACCATTGGACACATGACTGTACTTTAAAAGTGGATTCTCGGGGGGTGGCACTATGGCTTAATGGATAGGGTGTTGGTCCCATATACCAAGAGTGGCGGGTTCAAACTCGGCCCCGGCCAAACTGCATCAAAAAAATAACTGGGTGTTGTGCTGGGCGCCTGTAGTCCCAGTGACTCTGGAGGTTGAGGCAAGAGAATTGCTTATGCCCAGGAGTTGGAGGTTGCTGTGAGCTGTGACACCACGACACTCTCTCTACCCAGGGCGATAAAGTGGGACTCTGTCTCAAAAAAAAAGTGGATTCTCACTGATCAGTGACTGCATTTTTCAAAACAAGCTAAGTAGTTGTACTAGCGGAAGGATAGAGGGGCTTAATATGAGCATAGATGCTAATACTATACGCATTTATTCAAAATTGTCTAGTTTGGGATTTTTTTTTATCAGTGAAGCCATCTGGCGTTGGAGGTCTTTGTGGAAATGTTTCTAATTCCAGATTCGTATTCTTTTATCCCAGTATATTATTATTTGCACGTGTAATTATGTGTCCACTTTTTTCATTCCTGATATTGGTAATATGTTACTTCTGTGTCTTTTCTTGTTTTATTCTTGCTAGAGATCTGTCAATTTTATCACTCTTTTCAATAGCCATCATTTGGAATTGTTTTCTCTTTTGTATGTTTTTTTGAGACAGAGTCTTATTATGTCGCCCTCGGTAGAGTGGTATGAGATTACAGTTCACAGCAACCTCCAACTCTTGGGCTTAAGCAATTCTCTTTCCTCAGCCTCTCGAGTAGCTGGGACTATAGGTGCCCACCACAACGCCCAGCTATTTTTTTTTTTGTTTGTTTTTGTTACTATTGTTTAGCAGGCCTGGCCGGGTTTGTACCCACCAGCCCCAGTGCATGTGGCTGGCACCCTAACCACTGACCTACAGGTGCCACCGCCTGTGGTTTCTTTTTTTGTTTGTTTGTTTGGTTTTTTTTTGCAGTTTTTGGCGGGGGACTGAGTTTGAACCCACCACCTCCGGCATATGGGGCCCGGGCCTTACTCCGTTGAGCCACAGGCACCACCCCAAGCCTGTTTTTTATTTCAGTGATGTCTGCTATTTATTTTCCCCCTCTTGATTGCACATCTTTTGGATTTAATTGCTATTTTTCTAACTTCTTGAGATGGAAATATAGGTCATTGATTTTTTTTCCTCCTTTTGTAGAACACACATTTAAGATTATAAAACTACCTTACATACAGCTTTAACTGCATCCCACGAGTTTTGGCAATTTACATTTTGATTATCATTTAGATCAAAATATTTCTAAATATTCCATTGTGATTCCCTCTTTGATTAATGGAACTTCCCTAAATATTAAAGAAAGAAAGCTAGGTTTACTGTCAAACTTTCAGTATACTATAATGGAAAAAGGGATAATGTTTCAATTTTTAAAGCCAGTGTAACTTTAGTACTAAAACCTGACAAGATTATCTTAAGAAGTTGCAAACCAATTTGTTTCATATATATAATTGCAAAAAATTAAAGTAATACGGTAAAAAACCAAATTAGTAATAACATAAGTTTTATGACTTAATTGGCTTTATTTTAGGATTTCTAACTTGGACTAAAATTAATACATTTGGACTTCATGAATGCAAACTTGGATTAAAATCAGAAAATCAGCCAGTGGGATTTATTATATTGACAGATATAGGGAAAAATATGAACATCTCAATAGGTGCCCCCAAAATATGGTAAAATTTAACACATTCATGATGAAATGTCTTGGCAGAATAGAAACAGAAGTGCAACTTCAGTATTTGACAATGGTGGCAGATTAAGTAAACTATGATTTATAATTAGAGACATTTTCAAGGCATGAGGAAATTGATACAAATACAGAATTATAGATAGTTATTTGCATATTTACAGACAACACAAGCTAGCATAAAGTATACAAAAATGTAAATAGTGGTTATTTTCTAAGGCTAAGAAATTGTGGATTTTCTTTCATTTTTTTCTATTCTCCTTTATATTTTATAGGAATTCTAAAATAAGAATTTGTTACTTTTATAACTGTAAATAACAGGGGTTATTTATAATTAAAGCTTTTAATCAAAAGTGCAACTACATAAAAATATTTAAACATGGTTTTTTACTTTGAAGTGTAAAACCCAGTTAAGTGTGAAATGAAATAGCAGTTTTAAGAAGCCTACACAAGGTAGCTTTTATAATAAAATATAACCAAAATATAATCAGCATAATCAGTGATGTTGCCAAATATCAAGTGAATTTGGTTGTTCATTGGGGCCAGGAGGAACCTTTTACTGGGGTATATGTAAAATAATGAAAGAGTCTTAAATTTTTTTTTTCTTTCTTTTCTCCCTCTCTTTTCATTCCCCCCCACCCCCACCCCCGTTCCCCTTTTTGAGGCAGGGTCTCTGTTTTTAAGGCTGCAGTGCAGTGAGTGGTGTAACCTTAACTCACTGCAGTTTCCAAATCCAAGACTCAGGCAATCCTTCTGCCTCAGCGTCCTGAGTAGTTAGGACTACAGATGTATACCAGCATACCCAGCTGATTTTTCTTATTTATTTTTATAGAAATAGACCTTACTATGTTGCCCAAAATGCTCTAGAACTATGGGGTTCCTCCCCACCCCCAGCACCTCAAAGTGCTGGGATCATAGGTGTGAGCCACTATACCCAGCTTAAACTCTTCATAAAGTCAGACGCTGATGAGGATAACACGTATGTGAGTGATGCAAAAGTTGATACTTGCTGATAGTTTGCTTTGATAATTGTCGTTTCATGCTTGTGATCTTTTCCCAAATCCTTTTTTTTTTTTTTTGCGACAGAATCTCAGTATGTCGCCCACGGTAGAGTGCAATGGACATAACAGCTCATAGCAACCTCACCTCCTGGGCTTAAGCAATTCTCTTGCCTCAGCCTCCCAAGTAGCTGGGACTACAGGAGGTCACCACAATGCCTGATTATATTTTTTGTTGCAGTTGAAATTGTTGTTTAGCTGGCCCAGGCTGGGTTCGAGCCCACCAGCCTCAGTGGTTGTGGCTAGCAATGTAACCACTGTGCTACAGGCAACCAGCCTTTTCCCAAATTCTTTTTTTTTTTTTTTTTTTTTTTTTTTTTGAGATGAAAGTAAATGTTTAATAAATCAGTGCATCAGTGCTACAGCTAAACTATGGTCTAATGCCCTTCCCTCTCCCAACCCTTATGGTGAACAATTCACAAAGGCCAATAATAAAGAATCACAGCATCCAAAGTCAGCAAACCTTCTCTTACGTCATCCAGGGCCTAAGAGGACTTGGGTTTAAATCTTGCCTCAGCCACTTACTAGCAATATGAACTAGAGTGATTTCAGTCCTCTTGGCTTTTGATCTTTTTTTCTTTTTATTTCAGTTTTATTTGAAGGTACAAAGAATTAGGTTACAGTGTTTCGCATTTGTTAGATAAAGTCCCTGTTGTAGTTGTGTCCCACCCCCAGGAGGTGTGCCATACACTCCCACATTGTGCCCATTAAGTGGGAGCATGCCCACGCCCCTCCCTACTCCCCTCTCTCCAGTCTTTTCTTCCCTCTCCCCACCCCCATCTTGAATTGAATTGATTTTTTCTCTTGTGTAGGTGTGTATTAGATTATCTACTGGCTTCATATTAGTATTGAGTACATTGGATTCTTCTCCATTCTTGTGATACTTTACTAAGAAGAATGTGTTTCATCTCCATCAGGTTAATACAAAAGGAGTAAAGTCTCCATCTTTTTAATGGCTGAATAGTATTCTATGGTATATATATACTACAGTTTATTAATTCATTCCTGGGTTAATGGGCATTTAGTTTCGTTTCCACATCTTGGGGATTGTAAATTGAGCTGCAATAAACAGTTTCATGCAAATGTCTTATGAAAAAATTAATTTTTGTCTTCTGGGTAGAGGATTGAGGGATCAAATAGAAGGTCTATTTTGAGTTCTTTGAGGATTCTCCTTTCTAAAGAGGCTATTTTAGTTTGCAGTCCCACCAACAGTGTAAACGTGTTCCCTTCCTCTTCCCTCTCTCTCTCTTTTTTTTTTTTTGAGACATAGTCTCATTCGGTCACCCTGGGGTTAAGTGCCATGGCATCATAGTTCACAGCAAACTCATACTCTTGGGCTCAAGTGATTCTCTTGCCTCAGCCTCCTGAGTAGCTGGGACTATACAGGTACCTGACACAATCCCTGGCTATTTTTAGAGACAGGATCTCACTCTTTTGCTCAGGCTGAAAAGTGTTCCCTTCTCTCTGCATCCTTGCCAACATCTGCAGCTTTGGGACCTTGTGATGTGGGGTGTTCTCACTGGGGTTAGGTAATATCTCAGGGTGGTCTTTTCCCAAATTCTTATGTGAAGATTTTAAAACAATTTGTTGTAAATCCTCTGATAGGAACTGATTCGGCAGTTTGTGTTGTAATGGAGATAATTTAAAGAAAACAGAACATCCTCCACTGATTCTAAATACCAGGAGATAATTGTATTGTTTTTTTATGCACTTTTACAGATGGTAGTGAAAACATTTATGGATATGGATCAAGACTCAGAAGATGAAAAACAGCAGTATCTCCCATTAGCCTTGCATCTTGCATCTGAATTCTTCCTCAGGAACCCCAATAAAGATGTACGTCTTCTTGTAGCATGTTGTTTGGCTGACATCTTTCGAATCTATGCCCCAGAAGCTCCATATACGTCTCATGATAAACTTAAGGTAACTACAGTCTTTACAGAATCATTTTGCTTTTGTAGTTTAGTTTACCTTTATCAACATAGATTTCTTAACTATTGTCACCTTAAGATTATATGATAAGTTGCAAATTAATCATTCAGTTAATATTTATTGAGTATATCCACAAGTGACTTATTTTTAGAGGCCTAGGAAGGTGTGAATCTAAACTGGGCTCTGTCTACTCATGTCTGACTTTCTGGAGAATCTATGCCAAAGACCAGATGGCTATGTTGAAGGGATAAATAGAAAATTACTGCTACTTTTAAAAACAATAATATACCAAAATTTGCATATTATTCAACATGCAAAACTATATGCTTACTTTGGTCATTCTTTGTTCAAATGTTTGAAGAACTTTTTAAAATTGATCTCAGGTGATTTCATGTTCTGAGTAATTTTGTTCGCAATTTTAATCCTTTGGATTGCCTTCTTTAAAATAGTCCAAAAATAATTTTGTACCATATGGATTCTATTTTGAGTTAAAACTTCTCAATAAAGCTTATTAAGTTAAGGATCACGATCATCTTGAAAAATGCAAACCTTGGACTAGTCTATTGCCTTTGTTCTACACAACTTGTCGTCACACATCAATTTCAAAACTACTTGCTGAGAATTACTATTTCTGTGTAGGCAGTGGTAGTAGAAACTCTGACATCCAGCTCTTTAAAATGAAAAGATTTGTTTGCCATGATGCAAGGTGGAAGTGGAAGCCCTGTAGTAGTAGAAAAGGTGGTAAGATATAGAAGCTCTTGCCCTCTCAAAATGATAAAGCCTGAAGATTTGTAGAAATAACCATTTTTATTTTTACTTGTAGAGAATGCAGTTTTATATGATTTGATCTTCTTCGGTTATTTTAAAATAACGAAGTAGGCCAGTTCCAAGGCATTTAGCTAAAGGAGAATTTTCTTTTATTGTAATTTGTAACAGGTATTATATATACAGACTATTGATAGATTGTGAAAGAGAAGTATTTGTTTCTAAATTAATGTATTTTATCATTTTTTTAACAGGACATATTTTTGTTTATTACCAGACAATTAAAAGGTTTGGAGGATACAAAGAGTCCGCAGTTTAATAGATACTTTTATTTATTAGAGGTAAAAAAAACTTTAATAAATATCACATTATTTCATGTAGTAGTGAATTGTTCATAATAACTTTGTTATATAAAGTGGGTCTTTTTTGGTTTTACACAGAACCCACTCAGTAAATAAATGTGTTTTATACATCATAAGGAAAATATCGAGTTTTTATTGTTCTTCATATCCTTGAACAATAAAGTATATTCTACTGGAAAAAAGCTTATACATCAGGGGTGTCCAACCAGCATGTTGATTTTGTGAGGACTTTTGTTTACTGTGGTGTTGGATATCACAAAATGTTATGCATGGACTTTTTTTTTTTTTGCTAATTAGTTTTTGTTAGTGTTTGTATATTTAATGTGTGGCCCAAGACAACTCTTACTCTTCCAATGTAGGGAACAGAAAAAAAAGGTTGGACACCTTGCTTTGAAACTTTAGCTTACAACATCAATTTTTATTTTTTCTGATCAAAAAACAGATTTTCATTGCTCCTGAAATTTTTATGTATTTAGTATTTTTAGTATTTTTCAATGTGAGAGAATTGATGCTGTCATTTGTGTGTGTGTTTTTTTTTTCTTTTTTTATTTTTTTTTGAGGCAGAGTCTCAGCATATCACTCTCAGTAGAGTGCTGTGGCGTCATAACTCACAGCAATCTCAAACTCTTGGGCTTAAGTGATTTTCTTCCCTCAACCTGCCAAGTAGCTGGGACTGCAGGCACCCGCCACAACACTTGGCTATTTTTTGTTGCAGTTGTCATTGTTGTTTAGCTGGCCGGGGCTAGGTTCAAACCCATGCATGTGGCTGGCACCATAACCACTATGCTACAGGTGCCGAGCCTTTGTATTGTATATTTTTAAAGATCAGAGTACGTTATTGATTTAACATTTGTAATTTTATGTATTTTGTTTCTCTGGGCTTTATTATAGATTTCTAATTCTAAAAATTAAGTTTTACTAATGAGTTTGCTTTTGTATAACTATTGTATATATGTGTAATTAAGTGATTATTTTTATTTATTTAAGAATTTAGCTTGGGTTAAATCGTATAACATCTGCTTTGACTTGGAAGATTGCAATGAAATTTTTATTCAGCTTTTTAGGACTCTCTTCTCAGTGATCAAGTAAGTTATCTTTTAAGCATTTTTGTCTTTTTTCCTTTCTGTGTATTTTGAAGTATCATGTATTCTGCATATATACCAAGATCTTTTAGAGTTATGAGGAGTTTTATTTAGAAAACTTAATATGAAGAGAGAAATAAACAGTAACTCTGTTGTCTGAAAGCTGACTTTGCCCTTATACTTTCATTTTTAATTACGGTATCAGTGTAGTGGTTAACTCTTCTGTCCTCAAGTCTTGTGTTGGGAGCTATGGAACTATATAGAAATATAGAGCAGAGCCTTTATTTTGATGATAGAGGCAACAACATGTAGTTGTAAAATAATAGTGTGAGGCTTTATACAACGAAGTACTAAACTTTGGTAGTACTTTGTTAAAAAGATTTGTTCTGTATACTTTGGATTCAGTCAAAAGGCGACACTGAAGGATCCAGAAGGCCACATTGAGCCCTAAGGCCTCAGGTTCCCCAACCCCTATGTGGTGTCTAATTTAAGTAGAAATTGCTATTTAGGAAAGCCCATAGTCCAAATTCAGTACATTAGTTTTCTGTGTAATAAAACAACCTATGAGATATCTTCTAGAGCATTATGTGTAAATGAACATATTTCACACAAATTTTAAATTTTCTAGCTGCCACATTAAGAAGGTAAAACAAGTGAAATTCATTTTAATACTTTACTGTGTCTAGAAGTATTATTTCAACACGTGGCTTGTTTCATACTTCACACATGGCTAATGGTGTGCATATTGGGCAGTACATTTCTAGAGTTTTCTGTGAATTCTTTTATTTTTTATTTATTTTTTATTGTTGGGGATTCATTGAGGGTACAATAAGCCAGGTTACACTGATTGCAATTGTAAAGTCCCTCTTGCAAGCATGTCTTGCCCCCAGAAAGTGTGAATTCTTATGAATATTCTATCATGATCTGGTATTCCTTTTCTTTAGATAGAAAAGTAGGGCTGGGGTGCCCATAGCTTAGTGGCTAGAGTGCCACCTATGGGGCTGGTGGGTTTGAATCTAGCCCAGGCCTGCTAAACAAACAAACAAACAAAAAATAGCTGGGCCTCTTGGTGGGCACCTATAGTCCTAGCTACTGGGGAGGCTGAAGCAAGAGAATCGCTTGACCCCAAGAGTTTGAAATTGCTGTGAGCTCTGATGTTATGCCACTCTACTGAGGGTGACAAAGCGAGACTCTGGCTCAATAAAATTTTAAAAAAAGGAAAAGTAGGACTCATGTTAACCTGGATTAGACCAGCCTGGTCTGGGTATAGAAGCTGAATAAGCTCCCTGTGGCATTTGACTAGCAGTAGGGCCTTTGAAATAAATGATAGAATAAAGAAACCGTACCTTTGTATTAGGTAGCTTTTACTGCATAACCAAACAATTGAAAAACTTGACTATTTAAGGCAGTGATTTTCACCTGGTGTGCCATGTGGCACTGCGGCACAGTAGTGTACTGTGAGAGAGGATCTTAGGTATGCCATGACAAACTTTAAAGATAATTAATTAAATTATTTTTGAAAGAAGTTCAAAGCACAGTTTTTTTTTTTGTTTTTTTTTTTTTTTACTTTTTTTATTTAAGTGTGCCACAGAAGTTTTAATTGTAGGTTTAGTTATGCTGTGAGATAAAAAAGGTTCAAAAAACACTGGTAAGACAACCACTATTTTATATAGCCTGTGATTCTGTCTGGCATTTTTCTTGTGGACTGCATTTACTCCTGTGTTTGAAGTCAATTGGCAGGACATCAGGCGTTTTGCTGAGATGGGCTAAGGTAGTAGAACTGGGTCGCATATCTCATTTTCTACAGGCTAGCCTCTTCATATGTTGACTAGATTTCAAAAGTAGTAAGAAAAGCCTGGCACAGTGGCTCATGCAATAATTCCAGTACTTTGGGAGGCCTAGGCAAGAGGATTACTTGAAGCCATGAGTTCAAGACCAGCCTGGATAACATAACGAGATCCCTCTCTCTACTAAAAATTAAAAAATGAGCCAGGTAGACATGGTGGCAAGAGTCTGTAGTTTTAACTATTCAGATCGCTAAGGCAGTAGGCTCATAAGAGCATTCATTCCAGCCTGAGTGATGGAGCAAGACCTTGTCTCTAAAAACAAACTAAAAATAACAAAGGGCAAGCCTCAACTTGAAACTGATTCTTGGCCTTACTTTTTATACCTTATTGATTTTTATTTGTCTGCTTGAAATTATTTGAGAGATACCAGGATGACATTTTAAGAACTTTCCAGTTACAAGTTGTAGTAAACATTTTAGGTCAGACTTTTGATTTTCTTTCTTTTTTTTGAGACAGAGTCTTAAGCTGTCGCCCTGGGTAGAGTGCCGTGGTGTCACAGCTCACAGCAACCTCCAATTCTTGGGCTTAAGCAATTCTCTTGCCTCAGCCTCTTGAGTATCTGGGACTACAGGTGCCTGTCACAATACTTGGCTATTTTTATTTATTTATTTTTTGGTTGTAGTTGTCGTTTTTTAACTGGCCTGGGCCGGGTTTGAACCTGCCAGCCTTGTTGAATATGGCCGGTGCCTTACCTACTAAGCTACAGGCACTGCCCAGACTTTGATTTTCAGTAGTGGGAAAGATACAGCAGCAATCACTTGTGTTGGCTTACGCTTTGTGGGGTGTTTATGTTTTCATCAGGCTGGGCACAGTGGCTCACACCTGTAATATTAGCACTCTGGTAGGCTGAGGTAGGTGGATTGCCTGAGTTCACAGGCTCGAGATCTGCCTGAGCAACGCTCATCTCTAAAAATAGCTGGGTTTTATGGTGGGTACCTATAGTCCCAGCTACTTGGGAGGCTGAGACAAGAGAATCGCTTGAGCCCAAGAGTTTGAGGTTGCTATGAGCTTTAATGGACGCCAGGGCCCTCTACCGAGGGCAACAAAATGAGACTCTGTCTCAATAAATAAATAAATAAATAAAGTTTTTAATCTTCATTTGAGGAATTTATTAAGGTCTAAGGGGGGGAAAGGTTGAAAATGTCTACATTCATTATGTTGTACTCTTTTGTTCCCTTAAAATTTTATCACTTTTTGAAATTTGGGGTGGCTGAGGTGGGTGGGTTTTTTGAGCTCAGTAGTTTGAGACCAGCCAGAGTAAAAGCAAGACCCCATCTCTACTTGAAAAAAAAAAAAAAAAGCCAGATATTGTAGCAGTTGCCTATTGTCCAGCTATTCAGGAGGATAAAGCAGGAGGAGGATTGCTTGAGCCCAAGTTTGAGGTTGCCATGAGCTATGACACCATGGCACTCTACCTAGGGCAACAGAGTGAGACTTATCTATAAATGAATGAATGAATGATAAATAAATAATAATATCTGGGGCATGTAAGCAGAAGTGTTCTTGCTTTGAACTTAACTCACTCTTAGAATCCTAGTTGTATAGAGACTTTAATTCATTATAAGGTCTTTCTCTTCTTTTTTTAATGTGAATTGAAGAAAATATACTTTATTAGAAATTAGGTTGGTCTTTGTTTTTGTAAAATACAACAATACCTTATGTCTATGGTAGTAGTTAACAAAAAGACAGTAAAGTGCAACCAAAATTTCTTTGTTATATTGGCAGTATTTCCTCAAGTGAAAATCCTTTATGTCTGAGATTATTGTTTTAAACTAGAAAGTTTAATTTTCTTTTTATACATCTGAATTTTCTTTCTTTTCTTTTTCTTTTTTTAAGCAATAGCCACAATAAGAAGGTACAAATGCACATGTTAGACTTGATGAGTTCTATCATCATGGAAGGTGATGGAGTTACTCAAGAATTACTGGACTCTATTCTCATTAACCTCATTCCTGCACATAAGGTCCGTAAAATATGCTGATATTAAAGGTTCATATTTAAAGGCGGTAGTGCTGCTCATAAGAATGAACAATTATTTTGTGATCATTTGCAGTCCCTTGTAATTATGCCCACTATTACTCTCCAGCCCTAAATAAAATAGATTAATACATATTAGTTTTATAGGTATTACTTTCACAAGATATATTGATTAACATATTATGTAAGAATTTTATTCAGTTAAGTGCTGCTTGTTTTCTGGAAACTAAAATGTTTCATATTCACTATTTATAACTAATTTGGAATTATAAGGGTTTAGGTTATTGTCTTTTTAGATAGTTTGATTTGGAAAAGAAATGTATTTCTTCCTTTGTAACATAGATATAGAACATAGGCAGAACTCATATAGTACATTTTTCTTAGGCACTTTCAGAAAAACGTTTGGCAAAAAAGGGGAGCGATAGGCCAGGCGCACTGGCTCGTGCCTGTAATCCTAGCACTCTGGGAGGCTAAGGTGGGTGGATGGCCTGAACTCACAGGTTTGAGACCAACCTGAGCTAGAGCAAGACCTCGTCTCTAAAAATAGCCGGGCGTTGTGGTGGGCATCTGTAGTTTCAGTTACTTGGGAGGCTGAGGTAAGAGAAGTGCTTAAGCCCAAGAGTTTGAGCACTCTACCAGGGTTGACAAAGTGAGACTTTGTCTCAAAAAGGGACGGGGGTGGGGTGGGGGCGGAGGCTGTATACTTAATGTTAAGGGGAAAAGGATGATTCAGAACTGTATCATTCCTCTCAGTTTCATTTCATTTCATTTCTTTTCTTTTCTTTCTTTTTTTTTTTTTTAAAGAAAAACCAAGCAGAAGTTTATGGATACATGATGTATATATTACTCAGGAGCAGTCTCAGTTAAAAAATATTTCTCTTAAGGCAGTGGCTTAGGGGCCTTGCTTGCGTAGTATTTTAATACAGCCATAAATTTTATATAGTGACAAAACGAAGGATAAAGCAGCTCTATTTTAAAAGGCAGAAAAATGCACAATCACCCAGATTCCTCTGGTGTCTGCTGGTACCTTCTCTGAGCCTGTAAGTTGTAGAGGATTTATGTCCTGCCATCAGGCAATTAAAGGCTGAGGCAGAATATTCCTCTGCATTTTCAGTGTCCTTAACTATCTCCAATATTTTATGGAGAAATATTTTTATTTTCTTTAAGTGCAAGAATTGTCCTTCTTTGTTTAACCGGGTAGTTGATGTCCTCCAGACTTCCTCTGCCCCCAGATTGCCATGGCCACTCCTCCAAGGGCTCTACATGAGTGGATGGTTAGTGTTTCTGCTTCAATAACAAAAAACAGATCACTACTGAAAGAAGTGGGTTCCACACTTTGATGAGCATCAGAATGATCTGAAGAGCCTGTTAAGAACACTGACCCTTCCCTCACTTTTTTGTGCATGGGCAGAGGTAGCCATTCAAGAGCTACTGCTATAGGGTTCCAGGTGGCAGGCAGAGTGCTAAATCTCTGGAGGAGAGAGACAGATGATTTGCCCCATGGAGTTGTCAGCTCAGGTTCAAGGCCTGTCTGTTCAAGATGGTCTGTTGGGGAACTTCCTTCTCCTTATAGTGTCCAGTATGCAAATTATAATGCAGAGTTGGCAGCAAGGAACTCAGGGAGTGGAACTGAAGATGAGGTCAGGATGAAGATTTGGGAGCTTTTGCCTAGAAGACTGTTTTCCGACATAGTCTAGGAGAGTACAAACCTCCCAGAGCACAGAGTTGCTGTCTGCTTCCCTGGGAGCCTCTATCACAGAGAAGAAAGCAGGGGTAGAAGTGGTGTGGTCCTTTCTAGTCTTAAAGGTAGCGTCCCTAGGCGGGAGGGGCAAGTCTTTCCTATTAAAAGGTTCCAGTCTTGCAAAGCCCCCAGCATTTTGGATGCATGAAGTCTAGTGCCCAACATAAGCCTGTGCTGTTACCTTTTTCTTTTTCTTTTTTTTTGAGACAGAGTTTTACTTTCTCACCCACAGCAGAGTGCTATGGCATCGTAGCTCACAGCAACCTCAAACTCCTGGGCTTAAGCAATCCTCTCGCCTCAGCCTCCCAAGTGGCTAGGACTACAGGCGCCTGCCACAACACCTGGCTATTTTTAGATACAAGGTCGCACTCTGGCTCAGGCTGGTCTCCAATCCGTGAGCTCAGGCAGTCCACCCCGTCTCAGCCTCCCAAGTTTTCAGGGTTACAGGCATGAGCCACTGCACCCAGCCCTGTTTCCTTGTTCTATTTCTCTTTACCATGTCCTCCTAAGAAACTGAAGTTCTTGGTTCCCCACAGGCTCCACCACTAGGCTCTGCTCAAGCCTACCCCAACGTTAATATTTGCCCTCCTGCTCTTTCTCATGGTTCAGTAATCTCTTATCAGATGTTAGATGAACAGTGTGATGACTTACTCACAAAAAGATAAGATTAATTTAAAATTCTTCTCTTGAGGGCAGCACCTGTGGCTCAAAGGAGTAGGGCACTGGCCCCATATGCCAGAGGTGGTGGGTTCCAGCCCAGCCCTGGCCAAAAACTGCCAAAAAAAAAAAAAAAAAAAATTCTTCTCTTGATTCTCTAAATATTATTTGTATTTTTATTAAAGCAAATAAATCTGTAGTTGATAAATTTTGAGATTATGGCAAAGAGGAATATATTTCAGGCAAAATAAGACAAAGACTTAGCGAGGGATAGGCCGCATATTTAGTTCTTACATCTAGGTAGAGAAATATTTATATATTTATTTATTTATTTGCATTTTTTTATTTTTGGCCAGGGCTGGGTTTGAACCCACCACGCTCAGTATATGGGGCTGGCACCCTACTCCTTGAGCCATAGGTGCCGCTTTAGGTAGAGAATATTTTTATGAGTAAGAGATATGTACTTTGCTAAGAAGTATAAGTGAGATGGCACCTCAATGTGGCTCAGTGGGTAGGGTGCTGCCCCTATATACCAAGGGTGGCAGGTTCAAACCCCGCCCTGGTCAAATTACAACAAAAAAATAGCCAGGCATTGTGGCAGGCGCCTGTAGTCCCAGCTGCTTGCGAGGCTGAGGCAAGAGAATCGCCTAAACCCAGGAGTTGGAGGTTACTGTGAGCTATGACATCATGGCACTCTACCGAGGGTGATAAAGTGAGACTCTGTCTCAAAAAAAAAAAAAAGAAAGAAAGAAGGAAGTAGAAGCCAGCCAGGATTTGTGGCTCGCACCCAAGAGTTTAGGTCCAGCCTGAGTGAAAGCGAGACCCCGTCTCTAAAAAAAATAGCCAGGCATTGTGGTAATTGCCTGTAGTCCCAGCTGTTTGGGAGGCTCAGGCAAGAGAATTGCTTGAAGCCAAGAATGAAACCTCATCTCTAAAAATAGCTGGGCTTTGTGGCAGGCACCTGGGCAACAGAGTGAGACTCTGTCAGAAAGAGAGAGAGAGAGAGAGAAAAGAAGTATAATTTAACACTAATTTTTTCTTCTTTTCTTTTTTTCTTTTTTTTTTTTGAGACAGAGTCTCAAGTTGGCCCCCTGGGTAGAGTGCTGGGGCACCACAGCTCACGGCAACCTCCAACTCTTGGGCTTAAGTGATTCCCTTGCCTCAGCCTCACAAGTAGTTGGGACTACAGGCGCCCACCACAACACCTGGCTATTTTTTCTTTGTTGTGGTTCTCATTGTTTTAGTTGGCCTGGGCTGGGTTTGAACCTGCCAGCCTCAGTGTATGTGGCTAGCACCCTACCCACTGAGCTATAGGTGGCACCAATTTAACACTAGTCTTATCCTTTTGCCAGTGAAATAGAAACCTAGAACAAAAATCAGGGAGGTACAATTTGCAGATCATATGTAGACCATTGCTTGTTTGTGTAAGGTTTTATTGGAACACAGCCATGTTCATTTTCATTATGTTTATTTATGGCTATTTTTATGCTATCATAGCAAAGGTATAGAGTTGCAGCTGTGCCTAAAATATTTATTATTGGGCCTTCACATAAAAAGTTTGCTCACTGCTGGCTTAAAGTCTATGTTTCTTATCATTTTTTTGAGAGATGTAAAATGGTGGTGAATGAACCTCAGTTTGGTCCAAAACTTCAAACTATGGATATGTTAATAAGTATTCTTCAAAACAATAATTCCTTTTTCACTATGTTTTAAAAAATTATGTATTACTCTTCTGCAGTCTTTCTCAAACTCTTTAATTTGTTATAATACATTGGGACTCTTGAAAAGGAAGCATTATAATATTCAATATTTCAAAAATATAATTGATCACTCAGCACCTGTAGCTCAAGTGGCTAAGGCACCAACCACATACACCAGAGCTGGAGAGTTTGAATCCAGCCCTGGCCCGCCAAATAACAACTACAACTACAACCAAAAAATAGCCGTGTGTTGTGGCGGGTGCCTGTAGTCCCAGCAACTTGGGAGGCTGTGACAAGAGAATTGCTTAAGCCTAGGAGTTGGAGGTTGCTGTGAGCTGTGAGGCCACAGCACGCCACCCAGTGTGACAGCTTTAGGCTCTATCTCAAAAAAAGAAAAAAATGTGTGTGTGTATATATATAAAAAATTGATCAAGAATTCTTTTTATTTGGAAAACCTTCCAGGTCTACTTACTCCAGAATCACATTGATTAAATAGTGAAATAGTTAATGAGATAGAGATATGTGTGTATCTAGGATACTTGGATATAGTTGCCATTTCACTTTGGCTAAACCAAAAACCCTTAGGTCTGCATCAAAAATTTAATGTAGGACTGCACTTTTGGCAGACTTTTATAAATACCTTTTAGTTTTTGATTTATAATTAAGTTTAATTTGCAGTTACTAAATTTAGAACCATATACCTAGAGGACATTGGGTAAGAACTTGAATGGAATTCAGTTATATTTTTTGCTTCATATTTTTTGTAGATTTAAAGAATACAGCATTTTCATTGTGCTGTCTCATAGATTTACTAAATTATTTGTAACTTTACATATTTTTGTTGTTTTCCAGAACTTAAATAAACAGTCTTTCGACCTTGCAAAAGTCCTATTGAAAAGGACCGTCCAGACTATTGAGGCATGCATTGCCAATGTATGTATTTCTGTCTATGTTTAGTCCATAATTGTATAATTCTTAATCCATTGTATGAATTTATTAGAACCTCTTACATACAGGTTTATTTAGCCTGTAAATAACTTCAACTATTTAGAGCAAATACCAGAGAACTTTTACATAACTAAAGTTAGAGAAATGCAGTATCAGTTTCATGGCATTGTTTTAAAATGGCACAAGACAGTAGATAGTACTTTATGAAAACTTATCTCTAATTCCCCCCTTACCTGCATTCCTATTTATGTTTGTTTTATTGTTTCCTAGTTAGGCTGATCTTTTTTACACTTTCTCTCTGTACCCGTGCACATTTATTTTTGGGTTTCTATGTTGTCCTTTATCTGTGTATTTTCCTCTATATATTTTCTAGGTCATTCTCCTGAAATATTTCTGTTTCTTCCTCTTTTGAATTGTTGTTATATGTAGTAATAAAAATACTCTTAAGAAACTATTGAGTAGAGGTTTGTTCCATTCTTCTTTTTTCTTTTTTTTTTTTTTTTTACTAAAAATCAATAATTTGGGTAAAAATTTGTAATTCTCCTATTTCGATGTAACAGTACTATTTGATGTTTGATCACGTTTATATCTTCCTACATACTTGATATAAAATTTTGTATTGTTTTCATTTATATATAAGTAATGTTCCTCCAAATTAATGCATTCCCATTTTCCTATTGTTATGCATTTAGGTATTCATCAGTGTTTTTTCCTTTACTAATCATCTTTGAATGTTGCATTTATCTGTTGATGAAGTACTTTTCTTAGATAAAACCTTAATGAGAAATTTTCTTTTTTTTTTTTTTAAGACAGAGTCACCTTCAGTAGAGTGCAATGGCATCATAGCTCACAGCAACCTCAAACTCTTAGGCTTAAGAGATTCTCTTGCCTCAGCCTCCCAAGTTAGCTGGGACTATAGGCACCCACCACAACACCCGGCTATTTTTTTTGTTGTTGTTGTAGTTGTCATTGTTGTTTAGCAGGCCAGGGCTGGGTTCAAGCCCCGCCAGCCCCAGCGTATATGGCCAGCGCCCTGACCACAGAGCTATGCGTGCCAAGCCTAAATGAGAGTTTTTTAATTTACGTGTATTATATTAGTAATATTTACGTATGTGTTATATTAGTATCATTTCTATTACCAAATATTTAAACAGGTTACAATATTTTTTCCAAATAGTACAAAATTGTATACAGTGAAAAGTGACCCTCTTCAACCTTAAACACCCTATTCTTAATTTTCAGAAATAACTGTCACCAAAAAGTTCTCATATAGTCCTTTCAGAAGTAGTGTTCTATGCTTGTATGTGTGTGATTTTGTTAAAACTATCTTCATTTTTTTCCAAGGTCTGCATAGTAAATAGGGATATTTTTAACTCTGTTGCTTTTCAAAGGAAATACATCAATATATGGTACAACCAGAAACATATACTTGTATCAGTTACATACAACTACCCTTATAGCATTTTTAAATTATTTTTTTCTAAATGTGGATGAGTGTTTTAGGGCATTGATGGTAGTACCTTCTAATTTGTGCTCTTGGTATTATATACTCTTTGTTTCTCCTTAGCATTCTTTTAAATTATCAGTTGACTTTTTGTATCAACGTTTTATCATTTGAGTCAAAATGTGTTTGCCTTTCTCTAGGTATTAAAAACCAAAAAGAAAAATAAAGCCTCATCCTTTACCTTTAAATACCTTTTATTACTAAATAATGAAAAATTAGATTAATTTAAAGAAAAATTAAAGATTGAGTCTTAAACATTTTTCTCTGCCACAAGGAAGTATCTCTGTAAAATTCCCTATAATGAACTACACAAATTGTCTACATTGTTTTGTTTTAATGAAAAATAAGATTCCTAGGCTTGGCGCCCATATCTCAGTGGATAGGGTGCCAGCCACATGCACCTGGGCTGGTGGGTTGGAACCTGGCCAGGACCTGCTAAAAAACAATGACAACTACAACAACAACAAAATAGCCAGATGTTGTGGCGAGCATCTGTAGTCCTAGCTACGTGGGAGGCTGAGGCAAGAGAATCGCTTAAGCCCAAGAGTTTGAGGTTGCTGTGAGTTGTGATACCACAGCACTCTTAACAAGGGGAACATATTTGTCTCAAGAAAAAGGGGGGGGGGCTAAGATTCCTAGAAATGGTAGCCTTATTCGAAATACAGCCAACATCTCAATTTATATTTTACTTTTTTAACATTCATGATATTATTGAGGCTTATTTCTTCTGCTGTATAGACTATCATATTATATATTAGTGATTCAAACTCTTATTCTTTGTCATACCCCCCCCATAGTTAAATATGCAGTGCCTAACTATGCTGTAGTTTTTTAAAACCATGTTTGTGGAAAGCTTATAGAAAATAAGCTTTTAAATGAAATGTATATATTATTTTTGTTTTTAATATCTCCTGTAGTTTTTCAATCAAGTCCTGGTGCTGGGAAGATCATCAGTAAGTGATTTGTCAGAACATGTATTTGATCTGATTCAGGAACTTTTTGCTATAGATCCTCATTTGTTATTATCTGTCATGCCGCAGCTTGAATTCAAACTGAAGGTAGGAACGACCAATTTTTAAGCCATTTAAACTTTAAAGGAAAAATATATATCACATAGTTAATCTGTAACTCTGAAAGAATAAAATATGAGTTCAGTTTATCTCCTTATATTTAGTTAAGGCTTACATAAATTCTTTTAAGGTTTACATTTTTCAGTCATTTGAATATAACAGTATATCTCTTATCTGGGTGATAAGAGCATTTACATTGCAAAATTATAAAATACCTAGTTGTTAAATGTCTACTTATGAATACATGAAACAAGTAACATAAAAATGATATTATCCTAGAAGTTTATAATTTGTGTTGGTATTAAATGGTTTTCATTATGAGTTAGTTATATTTTAGAACATCAAAAGACTTTAAATCAAGGGCTGCACCTGTGCCTCAGCGGGTGGGGCTCTGGCCCCATACACTGAGCGTGGCGGGTTCAAACCCGGTCCCTGTCAAACTGCAACAAATAAATAGCTGGGCGTTGTGGCGGGTGCCTGTAGTCCCAGCTACTGGGGAAGCTGAGGAAAGAGAATCGCCTAAGCCCAGGAGTTGGAGGTTGCTGTGAGCTGTGTGATGCCTCAACACTCTACGAAGGGCGATAAAATGAGACTCTGTCTCTGCGCGCGCGCACACACATGCACGCACACACACAAAAGGGCTTTAAATTGAGCACTCGAAGGGTGACTTTTTCATGGTGTAGATTAAGGATAGGAGTTTCATTGTATAATTTGCAAGTATATATATATTTTTTATAGCCAACTAAGCAGAGAATTCATGCCTCCTCAAAAAAAATGTGAAGGACAAGCCATTCAATCTCCTAACTTAGCTGAACTACAGAAGATCTTCAGTTTGCTTAATATTCTATACTTCTTGAAAATAGTTTTTATATCCAGAGGGCTGGGTACAGTGTCTTACATCTGTAATCCTAGCACTCTGGGAGGCTGAGGTGGATGGATTGCCTGAGCTCACGAGTTTGAGACCAGCGTGAGCTAGAGTGAGACCCTGTCTCTACTAAAAATAGAAAAACTAGCTGGGCATTGTGGCCTACTGAGGAGGCTGAGGTAAACTCCTAGGGTCACTTGAGCCCAAGAGTTTGAGGTGGCTATACTCAAGGTGTAGCGTGAGATTCTGTCTCACAAAGTAAACCAAAAAAAGGTTTTATATTCAGTATTTTATTTGATCCTTAAATCCAATGTATGACATTAGAATTACATTACAGTTTTAATTCTTTCTTTGTTGGGGGGGGCACAGTCTTGTTTTATTGCCCTCTCACTACAACCTCAAACTCCTAGGCACTATTGATCCTCCTGCCTCAGCCTCCCGAGTGGCTGGGGCTACAGTTGCAGCATCACCAAGCCCAGATGATTTTTCTTTCTTTTTTTTTTTTTTTTTTTTTTTTTTAATAGATATGTGGGTATTCATATTGACTTACTGAAAGCAGTCTCAAAGTGCTAAGCAAAAGCCATTATGCCCGGCAGTTTTGATTCTTGATATGAAATATTTAAGATAAACTATTTGTACAGTTTAACAGTTAAACCAGATTTGGGAGTAGATCTCAGAGTTTCATTTCCATAAAATTTATATATATATAATTAAGGATTGCCCATCTTTATTATAAGCGTATGATACTTTTATACTATAAAGAATATTGTATCAATAATAATTTACTCATAGGAAACTCTGTAATAGGAAATGTAGAGAAAACATGAGCTAGCTGTGGTGGCTTGTGTGTAATCCTGGCACTTTGGGAGGCTGAGGTAGGTAGATTGCTTGGGCTCAGGAGTCCAAGACCAGCCTCTGCAAGAGAGACACCCTATCTCTACTATAACAGAAAAATTAGCCGTGCATTGTAGCAGGTGCCTGTAGTCTCAGCTGTTCAGGAGACTGAGTCAAGGGGGGGGTCACTTGAGCCCAGGAGTTTGGGGCTGCTGTGAGCTGTGATGCCACAGCACTCTAGCCTGGGACAACAGAGTGAGACTCACCTCAAAAAAATAAACAAATGAAAAAACTGAGAAGATTTTGTTTAAAAGTCCAGATATTTGCGTTGGGGGGGGGGGGCATCTCATTCTGTTGCCTGGGCTATTGTGTGGTTTCTTTCTCATACATCAACCTCAAACTTCGGTTCAAGTGGTCCTCCTGCTTCAGGCTCCCTTATACCTGGGACTGCAGTTGCATGCCACCATACCTGGCTAATTTGTTTTTTAAAAATCTTAAAAGATTTGGGGATCTCACTATATTGCTCAGCCTGGTCGTGAACTCCTGGGCTCAGGCAGTCCTGCGGCCTCAGCTTCAAAAAGTGCTAGGATTACAGGCTTGAGCCACTACGTCTTCACCCTTCTTACTAATTTTTTTTAAACTGAGTATTGTGGGCGGTGCCTGTTGCTCAGTGGGTAGGGTGGTGACAACATACACCCAGGTTGGTGGGTTCGAACATGGCCCCGGCCTGCTAAACAATAATGACAACTGCAACAGCCATAACAACACAACAAAATAGCAACGCATTGTGGCATGGGCCTGTAGTCCCAGCTACTTGGGAGGCTGAGGCAAGAGAATCACTTAAGCCCAAAAGTTGGAGATTGCTGCGAGCTATGACTCAATGGCACCGTCCTGAGGGTGACATAGTGAGACTCTGTCTCAAAAAAAAAAAAAAAGAAAAGAAAAGAAAAACTTGAGTATTGCTCTGCCTGCTGGGCTAAGTGCTATGGCATCATCCTAGTTCACAGGAACCTTAAACTCCTAGGCCTAAGCAATCCTCCAGCTTCAGCCTCCAGAGTAGCTACAACTATAAGCTCCTGCACAACACCCATCTAATTTTTCTGTTTTTAGTAGAAATAGTGTCTCACTGTTGGTCAGGCTGGTCTCAAACTCCTAAGCTCAAGTGATCTACCTGCCTTAGCCTCCCAGAGTGCTAGGATTACAGGCGTGCGTGCTCCCTTCTCATGCACCCATTTTCAGAAATTTTATACTGAATTACATGCTGTGTCAAAATAACCAAATTGGAACATTTTCTTTATTGTGTTTCAGCAGGTGCCATCACCTGTGTGTGTTCTTGTATGTTCCCTACTATAACCCTAGACTGTACCAGTTTGTCTCGCATCTTAAATGAAGAAACTGAGATGTAGATGAGTGTGGTTAGTGCGTATAATTAGAGTGTCCCTTTTTGAGTTGTCAGTATGCTAAGTCGATAGCCAAAAAAGTTTTTCTGTTTTTTTTTTGTGACCGTGTCTCCCTATCTCACCCTCAGTAGAGTTCAGTGGCATCACAGCTCACAGCAGCCTCAAACTCTTGGGCTTAAGTGATTCTCTTGCCTCAGCCTCCCAAGTAGCTGGGACTATTGGCGCCCGCCACAATGCCTGGCTATTTTTTGGTTGCAGTTGCCTTTGTTTTTAGTTGGCCCGGGCCGGGTTCAAACCCTCCAGCCTCAGTGTATGTGGCCAGTGCCCTACCCACTGAGCTACAGGCCCCGCCCAGCCAAGAAAATTTTTAATGGCTGTGGTCATTTTCTATAGTTTGTGTCTCTGAACTTTTTGTAGTTCAGAGTCCTGGGTAACAATCCTCTGAACATTAAAATGGTTTCAAAATAACAACATGGTTACTTTTACTCTATACTGTAGTACTGCATACACTATATACATGATCTGCTACATAGATCCAAAGGATGTTATTCTCATGTATTTAAGATGTAACCTGAAGTTGTGCTGCTCAGGAGCCTGGACTATAATTATCAGGAAGTTTGTTATATTTTTACATTTAAGACCTTATTATTTTTTTTTTTTTATGAGGATGTAGAAGGATTATTTTACATTTATTTAAAATATTTTGAGGCTGGGTACAGTAGCTCATTACTGTAATCCTAGCACTTTTCATGTCTGAGATGGGTAGATGGCTTAAGCTCAGGAGTTTGAGACTAGCCTGAGCAAAAGCAAGACCGCCATCTCTAAAAATAGCTGAGCGTTGTGGCAGGCACATATAATCCCAGCTATTTAGGAAGCTGAGACTAGAGAATCACTTGAGCCCAGGACTTTGAGGTTGCTCTGAGCTATGACACTATAGCACTCTACTGAGGGCAACATAATGAGACTCTGTTTCAAAAATATAAAAATAAATTTTTTTTTTAAACTTCATAAGTATCATAGTTGTATTGATTTGGTTAGACTTAAAATTAAGTTTTCACGGAAAATTGTTCTGAGTTGATTACAGTTAGAAACAATAGTAGAGTTAGCCACTTTTTCTGGTTGGGATTGGGCAGAAATAGAAACTAGCTTTATTGACTTTCTTTTAGAAAGTCATTGGTAAATTGCTGAAATTAGAATTTCTAATTTTTATTCACTCTTAATTATTAAAATATGTATTTATAATTTAAACAGTGTAATTACCTAATGTGTTCATAAGATAATGTTCATTTTATCTTATGAATTAATACAGCTGTGTATCAGTGACTCACAATGATTTACACCAACAAAATTTATTATCACCGTAAACATTCCGACTTTAGTAATGGAATACATTATATTTCAAATTTTAAAAAGTCAGGAGGGTGAGTTTCATACAGTGTTTTGTTTTGTTTTTTGGCCAGGGCCAGGTTTGAACCCACCACCTCCAGCATATGGGGCCAGCCCCCTACTCCTTGAGCCATAGGCACCACCCTAGTTTTTATTTTAGTAGTTTTTACATATGAAATGTCACTTCATTTGAAATAACTACTGATGTACTAACGGAGTTATTTGCAAGGAAAATAAAATTATTCTTTTCTAGTGTTTGACATTTAAGGGATAAAATAAAACATGTTGACTAATAAATTGGACTTTAGTAAAAGGTGGTACTAAACAAAAAATAGGTTGTACTATGCATTATTGTCAATCTTTGAGAATAACTTAGTCAAGGAAAACAATTTCATAGCTAGGTGTTGTCTTAGGCGACTATAGTCCCAGCTACTTGGGAGGTTAAGACAAGAATCACTTGAGGCCAAGAGTTTGAGGTTCCTGTGAGCTATGAGGGCGACAAAGTGAGACTCTGACTCAAAAAAAAGAAAAAATAATTTTGTTATTTATACTTAATGTAATTTTCATTCTTACATATATTTGATAAGTATGCCTGTATTACTTGCAAAACCTCTATTCCTTCGTGTTAAAGCATTTGCAAGGAGACGATTCTATTCCATGGTCTTTATTTTTCTATTTTAGCTTCTGTCCTTCTAGAAAGATTTGTTTATTCGATTACGTGGTATTGCTTTAGCCACATGTTCCATTTGAACACCTAAAGAAATTAGCACTTGTTTTTAGGTATGGCATTTATTTTCCTAGTGACTGATTTTTAAACAGTTTCACACACCATATGGTTTCGGAGAAATTTATATTAAGACAAGGCATCACTACTGAAAGTGGAACAGAATTTTCATGGCATATACTGGCTCTGAATATGACAATAGGAACCTTAACAAAAAACAAAAATGCTTTGCTTTGTTACTGTGTTTAATTTACATGACCTTTTATATCTTCATAAGATTCCTGCTATGGTGTTAAAGTGAGTTTTCCTGTATCATGGAATATTTCCGTATCTATTCTCTAGTCAGTAGGAGATGTTGATTAAAATTTATGTATCAGAATCTTACTTGATGTGTGTTTATTTATTTTTATTTTTTTTAGAGACATAGTTTCACTTTATCACCCTCGGTAGAGTGCTATGCCGTCACAGCTCATAGCAACCTCCAACTCCTGGGCTTAGGTGATTCTCTTGCCTCAGCTTCCCGAGTAGCTGGGACTACAGGCGCCCGCCACAATGCCTGGCTATTTTTTTGTTGCAGTTTGGCCAGGGCCAGGTTTGAACCCTCCACCCTCAGTATATGGGACCGGCACCTCACCCACTGAGCCACAGGCCCCGGCCTTAATGTGTGTTTATATTGGAATTTAAATTGCAGGACAGACTTCTTCTAAGAAAAGCGTATTAGGGCAATAATTATTTGTAGTTTTCTCCTTCATAGACACTTTTCTAGGGCTCTTAATGTTAGGGTTGAATGATATATCTTCACATTTGTAAAAGGTTTATAACGAATGTGTAGAATGCAAATAATCAGTGAAATAATCATAAATTAGCAGTTGGGAGTGTGTGAAATAAAAGCAAAGAACTAGATCTAAGAAGGAATCAAATCAACTTCTGCTTAGTAAATGAGAACATGCGATATTTTATTTTATTTATTTTTTCTTCAGATCAAGAGTTTTTTTTACTAAATCATAGCTGTGTATATTAGTGCAATCATGGGGTACAATGTGCTGGTTTTATATACGATTGGAAATATTTTCATCAAACTGATTAACAGAGCCTTCATGGCATTTTCTTAGTTATTGTGTTAAGACATTTATGTACTACATTTAGTAAGTTTCACATGTACCCTTGTAAGATGCACCTTAAGTGTGGTCCCACCAATTACCGTCCCTCCACCCATCCTTCCCCTATTTTATTTTATTTTATTTTATTTTATTTTAAGACAGAGTCTCACTATGTCACCCTCAGTAGACATAGTGACACTACAGCAACCTCAAACTCTCGGGCTTAAGCGACTCTCTTGCCTCAGCCTCCCAAGCATCTGGGACTACAGGCGCCCACCACAATGCCTGGCTTTTTTTTTTGTTGTAGTTGTCATTGTTTAGCAGGCCTGGGCTGAGTTTGAACCCTGCAGCCCCTGTGTATGTGTCCGGCACCCTAACCTCTAAGCTACGGGCCCGGAGCCAACATGTGATATTTTAGAGTTCTCACTACTATAAGCAGAAATATGAAACTGTATTTTCTTAGGACTGTTTTATATTATCATTTTCTATGATCTGATGAATAAAGCTCAAGCTTCATTGATGTTTCTCTTTTACCTTAGAGCAATGATGGAGAAGAGCGATTAGCTGTTGTTCGACTTCTGGCTAAACTGTTTGGCTCTAAAGATTCTGATTTGGCAACACAGAATCGTCCTCTTTGGCAATGCTTTCTTGGGCGGTAAGTGAACATAGAATATACATACAGTTCTGATATGTATATTTAGCAGGTTGGTAGGGTCCACTTGATTAAAACCACACATACCAAAACATTAACTGATATTTGTTGGTTGGCTATGTGTTGTGGTCTTTCTTAGAGAATAAATTTTATTTTATGAAAAAGGCTTATTTATACACATAACATTTTGAAAGCTTTTTTGTGTTAAAACAATTTCATTAGAATCTCAGAATATTCTAAGTGTTAAGTTACTGAAATCATGGAATCAGAGACAGTAGCCATCCGATTTTAGGAATTCATATCAGTAGTTCTCTTCTACTAATCCATTTACTGCTGTTTGTCTTTTGGATCTGTAGGTTACATAATTATATGATGTATTTTTAAATAATTTGGTATAATTGTATGATTTTTACATAGAAAATACATTTCTCTAAACTCGCAGTTTTTAACATTTCTTCTCAAGAATGTAGAATGATGGAATTGGATTTGACTTAATGCTGAGATTTTTTTAAAAAAGTGAAATTTATTAACTTCCTTGCATTCCCTTTGCATGTTCCTTTTACTTCAAAACTTGGTTTATACTTTAATAAAATCTTTCATTTTGGGCGGCGCCTATGGCTCAAAGGAGTAGGGCACTGACCCCATATGCCGGAGATGGAGGGTTCAAACCCTGCCCCGGCCAAAAACTGCAAAAAAAAAAACAACTTTCATTTTAGCACTTCTAGTTTTCTGACTGGTAGAGAAAAATAAATATTATTATTTATGGTCAAGGAAATTACAAAATACCAACACACTTAGTGCTATATATATAAGGAAAAAAATTGCAGAATAGATCTTTTTTTTGTTTGTTTCTATGACTAATATATAAGTAGGATTTGTAGAAACGGTAAAATGAGAAGCCTATTATGTCTGATTTTGTTTTTGTAAGTGCCCTAGCAAAATAACGAAGTCTTGCATTTTTACTTAAATGATTTGCAATAAATATGTTAATCACGGGGATTGGGAGTTCTTCCTCTATATCTTAATAAGCACCATTGCCTCATTCCTTCTATTTTAAATTCTTATAGAGTCTCATTTGATTATTCAGATGGTCAGCATTTATTTCAGTTAAGACCATCAAAATGTCTTTTGAGTGATAAAGTAAAAGCCTATAGATTCTAAGACATATGTTGTATTGCCTAGCTACTTAGGAAGCTGAGATAGGAGGATCACTTGAGCCCCAAGAGTTGGAGATCAGCCTAGACAATGTAGCTCAAGTACCTATCTCAAAAATAAAAAGGACATTTATTAAATAATTTCAGCTTATGTAGTTATTTTATGAGATCACATTAGAAACATTTCCTATTTAAAATTACATTATTTGTTATTAATATATATATTTTTTCTGAGACAGAGTCCCAGTATGTCATCTTGGCGTCACAGCTCACAGCAACCTCAAACTCTTGGGCTTAGCTTTTGTCTTGCCTCAGCTCCCCAAGTAGCTGGGACTACAGGCGCTCACCATATCCCCCACTATTTTTTGTTGCAGTTGTCATTGTTGATTTGTAGCTGGCCCAGCTGGGTTCGAACCTGCGAACTTCAGTGTATATGGCTAGCGCTGTAACCACTGTACTGTGGGCGCTGAGCCCATAAATATATTTCAAAAGTTGCCTAGTAATCTATTTTAAATTGAGAGTGGCTCAGCTTTTATTATATGCAGTTTGGAGTCTACATGCTACATTTCTTTTTGTTTCGTTTTTTTGTTTGTTTGTTTTTATTTTTTCTTTGAGATAGTCTCACTTTGTTGCCCTTGGTGTAAAGTGCGATGGCATCATCATAGCTCTCCGCAACCTCAAACTCTTGAGCTCAAGTGATCCTCTTGCCTTGGCCTCCTGAGTAGCTGGGACTACAGGCACCCAGTGCCCAGTTATTTTTAGAGAGAGTGATCTTTATCTGTCTCAGACTGTTCTCAAACTCCTGAGCTCAAGCCGTTCCCCTGCCTATGCCCAGCTATGTGTTGTGTTTCTTATTTATTGCAGTCTTACAATGTACTGTTCCTTTAAGAAATGAAAGTTGGTTCTGGAGAAGAAAAACTTTTGTGCTGAGGCAGTGTGACTTAACATTTTATAGACTCACCTTTGAACTTCTATATCTACCTTTTACTTGTATAAATGGTTGCTTTCTACATTGGACCCCCTAATGTTTTCCTCCTTGAAACTGTTTATTCGGGTTTTGTGTTTTGAATATTTTTTATTCTGTAGCACAATTTTAAGGTCTCAAAGTTTTAGCTGCTCTACAAAGTGAGCAGTTTGGGCAGAGGGATGCATTTACTATTTCTTGTTTGTTTTAATATGTAAACACATTATTTTCTTTAAAATGTTTTGTGAAATTATCTTTTTATTAGTATACTTTTTATTCTTCAGAACATAATATCTGTCATTAAAATAACATTTTATAATCAGTAACTTATTATTTATAAGTATTTACATGTTACCTTATTTGAAAATAATTATTTTGCCTTAGAATTAATATTTAGCAATCTTTTTCTATGTAGATTTAATGACATTCACGTTCCTGTGAGGTTAGAGAGTGTGAAATTTGCCAGTCACTGTTTAATGAATCACCCAGATTTAGCAAAGGATCTTACAGGTAAGCTAGCTGGGCTTTTACAAATATTACTATAATGATGCAAAATATATTTAAATGTGGCGTATGTTTCTGACTTCAGTTTCTCAATAGTGTTAACTCTGGTATGATTTCAAGTCTTCATTCGCCGTGTGCTAGAAAATAATTTTATGTTTACATAATAAAATTACATTTAAATTCTTTTATTTTTCTTTTTTTTAAAAATGAACTTTATTTTGTCATAACTTTCAATTTATAGAAAAGTTGCAGAGAAAATAGAGTTCCCTTACCCAGTTCCCTCTAATGTTAATATTTCACATAACCATAGTTATGTTAACATATGTTAACATGGTTAACTATGTTAACATTCATCAAAGACTAAGAAACTAAATGCTGGTACACTATTGATTAAACACCAGACTTTACTCAAATGGCACTAGTTTTTCCACTAATGTCCTCTTTCTGTTCCAAGATCCAGTTCAGGATATCACATTGCATTTAAGCAAACAGTGTGTTTTTCTAATATAAACTTTCATTTTAGAATACTTTTGATTTTTCAGAAAACATACAAAGATATCCTGTATCCTCTGCTTCCACTTTCCCTTGTTAACACCTTACAAGGCCGTCATACACTTTTCACAACTAAGGAGTCAGCCAACACTGGTATATGACTATTAACTGAACTCCACAATTTATTTGGATTTCTACATTTAAATTCTTTATCTTTTATATTTTTACTTTTTTTGTTGTTCTTGCCATGTTGAGACGGAGTTTGACTATGTCGCCTTGGATAGAGTGCCATGACGTCACAGCTCACAACCTCAAACTCCTGGACTTAACGCAAGCCTTTTGCCTCAGCCTCTCAATAGCTAGGACTACAGGTGCCCGCCACAACACTTGGCTATTTTTTTTGTCATCATTGTTTGGCAGGCCCGGGCTGGGTTCAAACCTGCTAGCTCTGGTATATGTGACTATTGCCCTAGCCTGTGAGCTACAGGCACTGAGCCTTTTGTTTTTATTTTTATTTTTTGAGACAGAGTCTTACTGTGTTGCCCTCGGTAGAGTGCTGTGGCCTCACAGCAACCTCAAACTCCTGGGCTTAAGTGATTCTCTTGCCTCAGCCTCCCAAGTAGTTGGGACTACAGGAGCCTGCCACATGCCTGACTAATTTATTTTATTTTATTTTATTTTTTGAGACAGAGCCTCAAGCTGTCACCCTTGGTAGAGTGCTATCGCATCACAGCTCACAGCAAACTCCAACTCCTGGGTTTAGGTGATTCTCTTGCATCCGCCTCCCAAGTAGCTGGGACTACAGGTGTCCACCATAACACCGGCTATTTTTTGGTTGTAATTGTCATTGTTGTTTGGCAGGCCCGGACTGGATTCCAACCCACCAGCTCTGGTGTATGTGGCTGGCGCCTTAGCCACTTGAGCTACAGGCACCGAGCACAGACTAATTTTTTGTTGCAGTTGTCATCTTTGTTTTAGCTGGCCAGGGCCAGTTTCAAACCCACCAGCCCCAATATATGTAGCTGGTGCCCTAACCACTGAGCATGGGCTCTGAGCCTATTTTTACTTTTTTAACTTTTAAATATTTTTATATTTTAATCCTTTAGAATTTGAGAAAATAGAATATTTCTTAAGTCATTGGATTTGAATTAAATATAGTAAATTGTTTAGTGATTAGATGGAAACTGATTATCTTATGCACTACTATAGAATTTCTCATTCTTCACTCCGATTTAGAGTATTTAAATTTACCTATTTGGGTGGGATTACACCTGCGGTGGATCTTACAAGGGTATATGTGAAACTTAGTAAACGTAGAATGTAAATGTCTTAACACAATAACTACGAAAATGCCAGGAAGGCTGTGTTAACCAGTGTGTTGAAAATGTGTCAAACGGTCTATAAAACCAGTGTATGGTGCCCCATGATCGCATTAATGTACACAGCTATGATTTAATAAATAAAAATAAATAAATAAATAAATAAATTTACCTATTTGGGAGTAGCAATTAAGTAGCTTCTGTCAAACTGTTATTTACAAAAACCATAGGAAATGCCATGTATTCTTTTGCGTTAGTATTGTAAATTATTTTGGGATATTTTTAGAAATTATAAAATATCTTAGAATTTATATCATGTAATATGCAAATGTACACCCAGTAGCTAACTTTTTATAGATATTTTTACTGTTTTTTTTTTTAAACTCTTTAATTTTTTTTTTTTCCTGCAGTTTTTGGCCGGGGCCTGGGTTTGAACCCACCACCTCTGGCATATGGGGCCGGCACCCTACTCCTTGAGCCACAGGAGCCACACCTAAACTCTTTAATTTTTAACTGAAATTCTAAACTCTCTACATCAGTTACTACATTGTGGGTTGACTTCTCCAGAACAGTTATAAGCAAAGCTTTGTGGTTATAGTACAGTACTGCTGGCTTGAAAATGATTTTAATTCATGCCATAGTTTACAGACATTCTTTTAGTATAGACAAAAAACATAAAGCATTACTAGTCTCTTGTGTCTTTCTGAATCTTGCCAAATGACATAGCCAAAATTAGCTTGAGTTTTTTTTCTCTTATTACAGAATACTTGAAGGTTAGATCTCATGATCCAGAAGAGGCTATTCGTCATGATGTCATTGTTACTATAATAACAGCTGCCAAAAGAGACCTTGCCTTAGTAAATGATCAGCTGCTTGGTTTTGTAAGAGAAAGAACACTGGATAAGCGGGTAAAACCTTATGAATTTTATTCATCTGTAATTTATTGTTTGCTAAATATGATTGGTATCATTTTCTATTAACATTTAAGGCCTTTCTGGGTAATACAAATTAATAACAATGCTAAATAAAAATTAGCCAGGTGTGCCTTCCTGTAGTCCCAACTATTTAAGAGGCTGAGGCAGGAGTATTGCTTGAGCCCATGAATTTGATGTTACAGTGAGGTATGATTATGTTACTGTACTGGGTGACAAAAACAACCAGACACACAGTGCTAAACAAAGAACTAAAAATTTGTATGTTTCCAATATATCTCTTAATTATCTTTATGAATGAATATACTAGATTCTGTATCATTTCTGATCTTAAGCATGGGTTTCTTTTTCAGTATACCTTTATGAAAGAACCACTAAAGTTTTATCTTTTCATTTGCATGATGAGTTTTAAAAAATAGTGATTGATTACCTATATTTGTTAATATAGGTAATATTAAAACAAACAAAAAAAGAGAGAGAGAATAAGATAGTCAAGGAGAAAAATGTTTGAAAAGTGATTATTGTGTAACTTGTTCAATTGTGTCTTTTTGTCTTTTTTTTTTTTTTTTTTTTCTCAACCAATCCTCTTGCCTCAACTTCCTGAGTAGCTAGGACTACAGGCACCCACCACAATGCCTGGCTATTTTGTTGTTGTTTTTGGTTTTGTTGTTGTTGTTGTTGTTGTTGCAGTTGTCATTGTTGTTTTAGCTGGCCAGGGCTGGGTTCCAACCTACCAGCCTCGGTGTATGTGGCTGACACCCTACTCACTGAGCTACAGGCACCACCAATTCCAGAAATCTTGATAGTGAACTTTTCCTTTTGACTTAACACCCATATGGTTAACAACTAGAACATAAAATATTTCAGATGATAGGTCTTTGTTTGGTGAGTGAATTATATACTTTGTCTTTTACCTTTTAATTACTTCCATAAAATCACCACTTTTTAAAGAGATAATTAAAGGAAATATTCTTTGAGATTTATTACTTGAGGAAAATGAAAAGTTGGTAGATCATTTAGTAATATTTGCATTGGAAAATTTCTATAGCTTTCTTTCTAAACAGGCACAGATTTTAAAATGTCGGTAAAGCAACTTTGTAATGCTTCTTATGGAAAAAAAATAATCTGCCAATTTTATATGCAAGCCTAAGACCAACCTAGTGAAGCCTTGAGAATTCGTAAATTAGTATAAAGTTCTGTATTATGCTTATCTGATAATAAATTATATATTTTTTAGTGGCGGGTAAGAAAAGAAGCTATGATGGGTCTTGCTCAGCTTTATAAGAAATACTGTCTTCATGGTGAAGCAGGAAAGGAAGCTGCAGAGAAAGTCAGCTGGATAAAGGACAAACTTCTGCATATTTATTACCAGAACAGCATTGATGACAAGTAAGTAGAATGTTGGTAGAATGGTTGGTAAAACTGCTTTTAGGTTTTTTGTTTTTTTTCTTTCTTTCTTTTAGAGACAGTCTCACTTTCTCGCCCTTGGTAGAATGCTGTGATGTCACAGCTCACAGCAATCTCCAACTCCTGGGCTTAGGCGATTCTCTTGCCTCAGCCTCCCAAGTAGCTGTGCCTACCTTAAAGCCCGGCTATTTTTTATTGCAGTTTGGCCTGGCCGGTTGGAACCCACCACCCTCCGTATATTGTGCCAGCGCCCTACCCACTGAGCCACAGGCACTGCCCTGCTTTCCTGCTTTAAGGTTTTTAAAAGTTATTCCTTTTGATTTTTTTTTTTTTGAGACAGCGCCTCAAGCTGTCACCCTGGGTAGAGTGCTGTGGCATCACAGCTCACAGCAACCTCCAACTCCTGGGCTCAAGAGATTCTCCTGCCTCTGCCTTCCAAGTAGCTGGGAAGCGCCTGCCACAACGCCTGGCTATTTTTTGGTTGCAGCCATCATTGTTGTTTGGCAGGCCAGGGCTGGATTCCAACCCACCAGCTCAGGTGTATGTGGTTGGCACCTTAGCTGCTTGAGCTACAGGTGCCAAGCCTCCTTTTTAATATTTTAATAATTCATTTCTAAGTTTAGAAATCACTTTCTACATATTTGTGTGTACTGTGTTTCAAGACTGTGTTTAAGGACTATATCAAAGAATATAAGGTAATCTATTAATAATGAAACAGACCTGAAGTTTGAAGTCAGATGGAGCAGAGGCCAAAAGTTCAGTCTGTCCCTGATTGGATGTGGGCTCTTGCACAACTAACTTAACTTCTGCATATCTTGGTTTAATATAAGAAAGAATGCCTTCTGGGCAGCGCCTGTGGCTCAGTGAGTAAGGCACCAGCCCTGTATACCGAGGGTGGCGGGTTCGAACCCAGCCCTGGCCAAACTGCAAAAAAATAGCCATGTGTTCTGGTGGTCGCCTATAGTCCCAGCCACTTGGGAGGCTGAGGCAAGAGAATCACCTAGGCCCTAGAGCTCGAGGTTGCTGTGAGCTGTGATGCCACAAGCACTCTACCAAGGGCGATAAAATGAGACTCTGTCTCAAAAAAAAAAAAAATTAAAGAATGCCTTCTGTGTTATGGAGAGTAAATAAAATAATGAATGTGAAGCCGTGGCAGTAGAGTACTATTCAATAACTACTAGTTATTGTTTTCCTTTTTGCAACATTTATCACTACCGGTGGGGGGGGTGGGGGATTTTTTTTTTTTTAAGGCAGTCTCACTTTGTCCCCTGGTAGAGTGCTATGACATTCTAGGTCATGGCAACCTCAAACTCCTTGGCTTATGCATTTCTCTTGCCTTAGCCTCCCAAGAAACTGGGACTATAGGTGCTCACAACAGCACAACACCAGACTTTTTTTTTTTTTTTTTTTTTTTAGAGACAAGGTCTTGCTCTGGGTCTGGCTGGTCTCAAACCTGTGAACTCAGGCAGTCCACCCGCCTCAGCCTCCCAGAGTGCTAGGATTACAGGCCTGTGCCACTATGCCTGACTGAGAAATTATTAAGTTGTCTTTATTTTCTGGACATTACTTATAATTCTATATTGGATTGGACTTATGGAACTTGGTTTTTGCAAAATACATCTGACTCTTTTATTGTATTAGATTGACTTTTGTTCATCACTGGATGTGTATGTCATTGGGTGATGAAGAGCTCTGTGTTTTCTTACTCCTGTTATGTTGAATAGTAGATAAGAATAACTTCAGCAAAAAAGACATTCCTATATTGGTAAAGAATTTGGACTATGGACAGAAGGAAAATGAAATGTGCATGGGAAAAACTATTTGGGGGAAGTAATACGAAAGCAGATTCCTACATTTTTGCTGCATGACACCATGGTAAAGCAGCAGAACTATAATCAGGAAATTAATGAGTTTTTTGAGAATTAGCTTATACCTGGGATCATAGCTTTTTTTAATATGTTGCATTATTGAATTTGCTATAGTTCTAGATTGCTGAAGAATAGGTCAAACAACCTAATATCGTATGTTTGGTAATATTTAACTCTTCTAGAACACGTTTCATGTTGAGAAATTATAAGTAAAGCCACAAATAGAGACTATGTCTCTAAATTTCAAAAAACTACACTGAAAGTTGTCTAAGGAAAGGAATGATCATATACTGATATTTTTCATTGTACATGCGTACATAGCTGTCATCATTGGTATACTATCTTTATACCTGATAATTAATATATAAAATGGTTACTGTTTCTTAAAAATAGAACAGTTGTGTTACTTACTTTTTTGTTGTTGTTATTTCATAGACTGTTGGTAGAGAAAATCTTTGCTCAGTATCTTGTTCCCCACAATCTGGAAACAGAAGAGAGAATGAAATGCTTATATTATTTATATGCTAACTTGGATCCAAATGCTGTAAAGTAAGTTACTCTTTAAATGACTGATGTCTTCCCTGAAGATTGCATAAAATTACTTCATTTTGTCTAATTATTATTTGTTGACAGAATTATTGCTCTTCTATTTGAATTAAGAACCTCATAAATATTTATAGAGAAAAATACTTCGATTTAAATTCAGGTCATTTAACAGCAAAAATATGCATAGGCAGTAATAAAGAAGTCACCATGTCAAAATATCTGTGATAGGTGCCTAAATTACACTACTGGTACATCCTTCCAGAGTAAATACTAAGCCTCCGAACTCAGTACTGTTTCTTTGTCATAAGATTACCTCTATGTAGCATGACCATATGATTGATTGTCCACCTAGGGTATTTCTGAAACTGAAAGGAGCCACTATTAATTTTTTTTTTTTTAATAAGAGTTTGTTGACAAGGATACTATTAATAATTTAGCTGGACAGCTGGCATAAACAAACCACTCCAGGCCAACCAGGATGTGCCATCACTCTAATAGGCTTTTTAAAAATGAAATGTTAACAGTGTATACAGATAACATATTTTACACCATAAATATTTACAATTTTTACTTGTTATAAACGTGCAAAGTAAAAGAGTCTTATAACTTAGAATTCTGAATTCTCTGTATTAAGATTTTAGCTGTGTTATATATATTTAGAAAAGCTGATTTTCACCTAATTTACTATATGCTATTTGTACCTTCTTTCTCTTTATATACATTTTCTTCTGAAAAACTTGAGAGTAATTTGCAGACATTAAATCCTTTTACCCAAGAATACTTGTGTTGATTACTTAAGAATGGGAATATTCTCTTCAATAACCATAGTATCCTGATCAAAATCAAGAAATTTAATGATGCAAAAATGTTTTAGTCTAATCCCTTGTGTGTTTACATCTCCTCAATTGTTCATGAAATGTTCGTTATAGGTATTTTTTCCTCAGTCTAGGATTACATATTACAAGTCTAGTTGTCATATCTCTATAGTTTCCTAATCCACAAGCATTCCTTAGTCTTTTATGATTTTGATTCCTAGGGGCAAAGTATTGCATTGGCCAACTATTTTGCAGAATGTGGCCTCAATTTCGCTTCTCCAGTGTTTCCTCATACATTTTTGGCAAATATTTCACCAAAGTATTGTTGTATCAGAAGGAGTTAACCATCATTTCTAAATGGCTTACAAGTAGTCATTAATGTTAACTCGAGGTAGACTCTTGGCTTAAGGTTTGGGTGTTTGTTTTTATTTCAAAATACCTGGCAAGGAGTACTCAGAGTAATTTCCCAGAGGAGCTCTGGGCACATAGTAGTATAGAGGAAATTTGGGGTTTTTTATTTGTTTGTTTTTTGAGACAGAGTCTCACTATGTCGCCCTTGGTAGAGTGCTGTATTGTCATAGCTCAGGGCAACCTCAAACTCTCGAGTGATTCTTGGGCTTAAGCGATTCTCTTGCCTCAGCCTCCCAGGTAGGTGGGACTATAGGTGCCTGCCACAACACCTGGGTATTTTTTATTGTGGTTGTCATTGTTGTTTAGCTTGCCAGGGCTGGGTTCAAACCCATCAGCCTTGGTATATGTGGCTGGCGCCATAACCACCGTGCTACGAGTGCCAAGCCTATAAAGCAGCAGTTCTCAACCTGTGGGTCGCGACCCACAGGAACTGTATTAAAGGGCTGCAGCATTAGGAAGGTTGAGAACCACTGCTATAGAGGAAATTTGTGAGAGAACAAAATCTGTGTTTGTGGAAAGGTGTCTGGAATAATCACAATTACCGCATATACTCGAGTATAAGCCGAGTTTTTTTTTGGCACAAAATTTGTGCCGAGTTCGGGTTTTTTGCAGGTTTTGGCCAGGGCTGGGCTTGAACCCATCACCTCTGGCATATGGTGCTAGTGCCTCATTCCTTTGAGCCACAGGCGCGGCCCCCAAGTTCGGGTTTTTCGGCACATATTTGTACCCGAAAAAACTCGGCTTATACTCGAGTATATACGGTAATTTAAACTTGGCATTTGAATCTATCATTTCTAAGACACTGCAGTTTTTGGAAATAGTCTGCATCCCTTCATACATGTGTGCTCCTTTGCCTGGCCACATAATAAGGTCCCTATGATCTGATCCTGCTCTTTGGTATGCTGCAGGTTCCTTTTGCTCCTCACTCACACCCTGGGCTCCAAGCATACAAGTGTTTTCAGTTTCCTGTACATGCTGTGTACTTTGATGACATTTGATCTTTCCTAGTCCCAGAACTTTATAGCCATCTCTGTTCAGAACATCTTTTAATCCCTTTACTTACCTGGCAAAATTCTATTAACCCTTCTAAATTTCTGGAGTATTTTTTCTCATAAGAAGACTTATATTTGCCATTTATACCAAACTATCGTAAACCCTAATAAATAAATTTCTTGGTGCTTAAAATTTTAGGTAGATGTAGAAAAATGGTGTATATACACCATGCAACAAGAAAAGTTGAACATTGGCAGGGCACGGGGGCTTACACCTGTAATCCCAACACTCTGGTAGGCCAAGGTGAGCAGATCGCATAAGCTCAAGAGTTCAAGACCAGCCTGAGCTAGAGCAAGACCCCATCTCTAAAAATAGCCGAGTGTTGTGTTTAGCACCTGTAGTCCCAGCTACTTGGGAGGCCAAGGCAAGAGAATCTTCTGAGCCCAAGAGTCTGAGGTTGCTGTGAGCTAATGATGTGCGGCTCTCTACTAGAGGCAACAAAGTGAGACTTTATCTCAAAAAAAAAAAAAGAGAGAGAGAAAGGAAGAAAAGTTTAACATTGAATAAAATGCAGTATTATTATATATTTTTTAATATTCATGACTTTATTTACAGAGCTCTCAATGAAATGTGGAAGTGTCAGAACATGCTTCGGAGTCATGTACGAGAACTATTGGATTTGCACAAGCAGGCCACAGTAGGTTCATGGTTTGTTTAAATTAATTAGCTTAAACACTTAATTTGTTGAAATTAATCAGTCGTTCAGATTTTTCATAGTGGCATGTAATAAAGTAAGGATAAAGTGTCTCAGGTCTTTTATTTTTCATGTATCACTTAAACATAATTTCTGTAGTTGTCCATGCTAAATTTCTATTTTATTTTATTTTTCTGAGGCAGATTTACACTCTGTCGCCCTCACTAGCTGTGGTGTCATAGCTCACAGCAACCTCAAACTCTTAGGCTTAAGCGATTATTCTCTTGCCTCAGACTCCCAAGTAGCTGGGACTACAGGCACCTGCCACAATGCCTGGCTATTTTTTGGTTGTAGTTGTCATTGTTGTTTGGTAGGCCCGGGCTGGATTCGAACCTGCCAGCTCTGGTGTATGTGGCCAGTGCCCTAGCGGTTTGAGCTACAGGTGCCAAGCCCTAAATTAAATGAATATAATACACTGCTTTTCAACATAAACAAAGAAATGGTATTTTCGTTTTTGGTATTTTTTAAATTTTCTCTCTATATATACACGTGTTTATTTGGTTTCCACTTTTTGCCTTCACAAAATTAAAGAGGCTTAAAATTTGATAACAATAACAGTGTTTAAGATAAGGGCTAGAAACAAAAACCTCATAAAAAACAAAGTGGGCAGCACCTGTGGCTCAGTGAGTAGGGCACCGTCTCCATATACTGAGTATTGTGTGTTCAAACCTGGCCCCGGCCAAACTGCAACAACAAAAAAATAATAAAAGCCAGGCATTGTGACGGGCGCTTGTAGTCCTAGCCAGTTGGGAGGCTGAGGCAAGAGAATCGCCTAATCCTAAGAGCTGGAAGCTATGAACTGTGATACCCCAGCACTGTATCAGGGGCGACAAAGTGAGACTCTGTCTCTTTAAAAAAAAAAAAAAAAAAAAGGACGGATAAAGATAAATACATTCCGAAAATAAATCAACGAAATATTGAGTAATAATAGTGCAAAAAAGGGTAACATTCAGGCGGCGCCTGTGGCTCAAAGGGGTAGGGCACTGGCCCTATATGCCAAAGGTGGGGGTTTAAGACCAGCCTCGGCCAAAAAAAAAAAAAAAATATATATATATATATATATATATAATTTAAAATAACATCCATATGAAGTAGAATGATTTTGAAGTATTCTTTTTCTATTGTCTATAAGGTTTGGCATCTTTTTTTTGAAATTATCTTCTATTTTTATTTATAAATATTAGTTGTCTTATTTTTTGAGACTTTTGAAAAAAACAAAAAGAAGTTAACTGTTGACTCTATGCTGAACCTCAGAGTCAAGCATTCTATGGTAGACATACTGGTACTTTTATCTGACAATGTGAATGTTACTTTTTTGGCATTATTATTATTGCTCAATATTTTATAGAAATGGTATTTTCTAGTTTATTAAGTTTTTAGACACTAAGAATTATACATAGTTCACCTTTTCAAATAATTAGAATTAAACTTCAAGATAAAATTTATTAGATTTTTTTTTCTTTACTTTTTTTTTGACATAGTCTCACTTTGTCACCTTTGGTAAAGTGCCATAGCTTCATAGCTTACAGCAACCTCAAACTCTTGGGCTTAAGCAATCCTCTTGCTTCAGCCTCTGAAGTAGCTAGGATTATATTTGCTATAACACCTATCTATTTTTAGAGATAGAGTCTCTCCCTGGCTCAGGCTGATATCAAACTCTTGAGCTCAAGCAATCTACCTGCTTCCTTCTCCCAAAGTGCTAGGATTATAGGCATAGGCATGAGCCTCCATGCCCAACCTGAGAAGTTGTATTTCTTTTCACACTATAAATTATTCTTGTTGCTTAAATGTATAGTTGATAATGGTTTCTTACAAATATCCCAATTTAAAATTTTTCCCCCATGTTCCACAAACCCAAAATTTTTTGGAATGTGGGAGCAAAAACTTAAATACCCTTTATATACTTTTTTGTATGGAGACAGTGTGTCACTGCATTGCCCAGGCTTATCTTAAACTCCTGGGCACAATTGGGTCTCCTGCCTTAGCCTTTAATACACTTTTTTTGTTTTGTTTTGTTTTTTGAGACAGAGCCTCATGCTGTCAACCTGGATAGAGTGCTGTGGCATCACAGCTCATACCAACCTTTGACTCCTGGTCTTAAGCGATTCTCTTGCCTCAGCCTCCCAAGTAGCTGGGAGGACAGGTGCTCGCCACAACACCCAGCTAATTTTTTTTGTTTGTTTGTTTTTTTTGTTTTTTGGTTTTTGTTTTGTTTTGTTCTGTTTTTTGTTGCAGCCATCGTTGTTTGGCAGGCCCTGGGCTGGATTTGAACCCGCCAGCTCAGGTGTATGTGGCTAGTGACTTAGCCACTTGAGCTATAGGCGCTGAGCCAGCCTTTACTATACTTTTAAGTATATTCACAGTAAAATATTTGTTTTTAACCCAGGGACTATATGCAGATTCCTCAAGAGCCCATGGACACTAGTGCAGAAATAACAAACCTTTTTTACAAATGATAGGTAGTAGAAATTTAGGTTTTGCCCGCCCCTTCAGTCTCTAATCAGATATTCAACTTTGACTTTCCAAAAGTAGTCATAAACGATTCACATAAACAAGTAAATAGGACTGTGTACCAACAAAACCTCACTATCAAAAACAGGTGGTTCATAAGACAATAGTTTACCAACTTCTGATCCAAATTACATTTTATATAAATTAAAACTAATAATAAAGCATTATATTACTATGGTAGAAGAAAAGTAATTGTTAGACAGGAGGTTAGCCTAATAAATAATAGGCCACAAAATAGCTAATAGAAGTCTATTACAGAAGAAAAAATTCTGTTCATATTTTTAGTTAATTTTCTGTGGCATGTGGCTTCACAGTAATTTTGATGTGATAATTTTTATGTTAATTATTTTCTTTATCTTTTCAATCTCTCAAAATAACTGTGATATGAAAGTTATGAAACAGTCACAAATCAGTGGCCCTGGGAATCAGGGACATGCAGAAACAAACTGTCCCTGACCCCTCCCCCCATGGGTATGTTCCTGTTCTCATTGTTGAGACGTTCCTGCTACCGTCGGTGGGGGGCGCGGTGGGGGGGGGGGGGGGGGGGGGGGGGGGGGGGGGGGGGGGGGGGGGGGGGGGGGGGGGGGGGGGGGGGGGGGGGGGGGGGGGGGGGGGGGGGGGGGGGGGGGGGGGGGGGGGG
>CAUYPK010043216.1:0-16293 GCA_963574355.1 Loris lydekkerianus | reverse complement strand
AAAATTCCCTCTTTTGTTTTTTGTATGGCGGATAAACATAGCCCCTGTCTTAGGTTGCCTGCTCTTGCAGTTTCAGTCTTACCCGTCATGGGGATACAAACATCAATGGTTTGGTCCCTGTCTTAGGTTGACTGAATGCAGAGTTATCTTACCCGTGTGACACACCTTTTGAGGGCAAGACACAATTGTAAGAGGGACTTTACCTAATAAATGCAATCCGTGTAACCTGGTTTCTTGTACCCTCAAATTAAAAAAAAAAAAAAGTTGTTAGGATGAGTTTTATGGCCTAGAATGTGGTCTATCTTGCTGAATAATCGTATGAGCTTAGAAATTTGTATTAAGCTGTTTTTACATGAATCAACCTGTGAATGTTCATTATATCCATTTTATTAATGATATTGTCCAATTCAATTATGTCCTTATTGGTCCTGCTGTTGACAGAGGAGTGTTAAATTCTCCAGCTATAATAGTGAAATAATTCAGTTATGTCCTTATTGGTCCTGTTGTTGACAGAGGAGTGTTGAATTCTCCAGCTATAATAGTGAAATCAATTTTTTTTTTGGGGGGGGGGGGCGGAGTCTCAAGCTGTTGCCCTGGGTAGAGTGTTGTGGCATCACAGCTCACAGCAAACTCCTGGGCTTAAGCGATTCTCTTGCCTCAGACTCCCCAAGTAGCTGGGCTACAGGCACCAGCCACAGTGCCCAGCTATTTTTTTGTTGTTGCAGTTGTCATTGTTATTTTAGCTGGCCTGAACTGGATTCAAACCCATCACCCTCTGTGTATGTGGCTGGCACCCTGCCAACTGAGCTATAGGTGCCACCATGAAATCAGTCATTTTTTTCTTGCAGTTCTGTTAGTCTTTGCCTACATATTTTTACATATTTTATTGTTAGACTTATACATGTTAAGTATGTATAAGTGAGCCACCCCTCCTGGCCTTAATCGAGCATTTTATATTGACTTCCATTTTCTTTCCTTTCTTAGCGTATGTATTGTACTACTTTTTTTTTATTTCGTTTAGTGTTTGCCCTAGAGTTTGGAATGTACATTTATCCAAGTTCACTTTCAAACAACACTATACATCTTCACATAGAGTGATTACCTCAAAATAAGATAGTCCTGTTCCCTCTTCCTTCCCTGGCATTGTTGCTGTTGTTCATTTCACTTATACAGAAACATACATGACCATACATGAGGCATATACCCCTAAGCATACATAGTCAAATGCATTGTTGATGTTATTATTTTAAACAAAGTGTTACTTGTTAGGTTAGTTAAGAATAGAAACACTAAAGTTTTAATTTTACTTTTCCTTAATCATTTTCTGATGTTCTTCCTTCCCTTAGGTAGATCTAAGTTTCTTACCTATATTATTTTCCTTTTCTCTAAATGACTTCTAACATTTCTGTAAAGCAGGTCTGTAAAACTGGCAATAGCTTTTGGTTTTCTGAGAAAGTCTTACTTCTTTTTCACTTGTGAAGCGTGCTTAGTTTTAGGTTTGTTCGCTTTTTTTTTTTTTTTCTTCTCTCCAATGCTTGCTTCTGGCTTACGTGGGTTTTGCATAGTTGGACATAATTCTTTGTTCATATATAGGAATAGAGTTTTTTCCTTTCTGAGAGTTTTTTCTTTGTCTTTCATTTTCTTTTGTTTGAAAATGATACCCCTAAGTGTAGTGGGGTTTTGTATGTGTGTCTTTTCTTTATCCCTGCCCCCCCTTCTTTTTTTATTTTTTATTTTTATTTTTGCTTTTATCCTGCTTGGTGGTCTCTGAGCTTCCTGGATCTTTGGTTTGGTGTCTGACATTTGAAGAGATTCTCATTCATTATTATATCAAATTGTTTCTTTTGATTTCTCTCTGTTCTCCCTTCTGGTATTTCTGCTGCATATTTGTTATACCGTTTCCACTTGTCCCATAGTATTGTATATTCTGTTCTGTTCTGTTCTTTTTTTCTTTTTTTTTTTTTTTTTTAAAGTACTTTTACTTTTCAGTTTTGCAGTTTTCTAATGAGATGATTTCAAGCTCAGAGATTATGTAGCTGTATCTAGTTTACTAAAGCCCCTAAAGGCATTTTCATTTCTGTTACAGTGTTTTGATCCATTGCATTTCTTTGTGGTTCTTTCTTAGAATTTTCCATCTCTCTCCTTACATTGTTTTCTCCTATGTGTTCTTTTATGCTGTCTATGTACATTATCCATTAAAGCCTTTAGCACATATTAATTGTAGTTTTAAGTTAGCAGTCTAATAATCCCTACCAACTCCAAACCTGGGTTTGATGCTTGCTCTGCCACTTCAAACTGTGTTTTGTATCTTTTAATATACCCTGTAATTTTTTCTTAATAGCTGAACATGATATATTGGGTAAAAGAAACTTATAAATAAGCCTTTGATAGTTGATTATGGTATTAAGGTAATGTTGGCTTCATAGAATGAGTTAAGAAGTACTCCCTCTGCTTCTGTCTTCTGGAAGAACATGATTATGTGCTGATCACAATACTAAGTTAAGACTCAAAGGGAATCTTCTGTAGGGCTTTGACATTTTTTCTGTGTTGTAGCCTCACTTGTAAATTTTAGGTGTCTTTATTTCTCCATTTTAAACTTTTGTTTCCTCAATTCAAAGAACCTCTAAGCTCTGTCTGGTTTTACTGTCTCTGCACTGCAGCACTGGAAATAGATAATATTTCCTGCACTGGAAATAGACAATAATCTGCGGCAATTATGGGGCTTATCTTGGTTTTTTTCTCTCTGAGAAATCACTGCCCTGTGCTTTCTGTTGTCCAATGGCTGAAAAATATTATTGTATGTATTTTGTCTGCTTTTTAGTTGTTTAGGATGGAGGAGTATAAGGTACTATTAGTCCATCATGGCTTGAATTATTGTACTTCCCAGGCCTCTCAAGGATGTAATGGATATCACCTTAGATTACCGGTTCTCAACCTGTGGGTCACAATCCACAGGAACTGTGTTAAAGGGCCGCGGCATTAGGAAGGCTGAGAACCACTGATCTAAACATCTGTACTCTCATATCAAATTTGAAATTTTAAAAAAGGAGTTACTAACAGTCTTTTATATTTTAGTTATTTAAGCGGAGAAATGTTGCTACAGCAGAAGAAGAAACAGAAGAAGAAATCATGTCAGATGGAGGCTTTCATGAGGCCCAGATTAATAACATGGAGATGGCACCAGTAAGTAAAATAATGAACCGTCTTGGTGTTTCTGTGATGGAGATAAGAGATGTAGATCTCTTTTTGAATTAAAAGAAAAAGGAAGATTAGATGGCTATAAAAAGTACTTGGCATTTTATTTTCAGACAGAAGGTACATAACTTAATTCATGGTCCATTAAATATTTATTATATTTTGGATAATGTTAAGTAAAACAAAATTATAAAGATTAATTCAGCCATAAAAACTTAGAAGTTATAAATACAAGATACTTTAAATGAAATCAAAATTTGTTATTCATTTCATTGACAAAATTAGTGTTTATATGATTTTAAAAATTTCACATCAGAACTGTTGGAATTTTTGGTTATAAGCTATTATGTAACTGTTATTTTTAAGTTACAAAAGAGATAAAAATTATCCTTTATTTATGTAATTTAGACCTCTAGTGTATTATAATTAATCATATAAATAGATGACATTTATATATACTTTTTTAATTTTTAAAAATATTTATTTATTTTGAAGACAGTCTTACTCTATTATCACACACTAGAGTGCTGTGGTATCAGCCTGGCTCTCAGCAACCTCAAACTCCTGGGTTCAAGTGATCCTCTTACCTCAGCCTCCTTACTAGATGGGACTACAGGTACCTGTCACAACATAAATACTTTTATTTATTTATTTTTTAATGTTATTTTTTGAGACAGAGTCTCACTTTGTCATCCTTGGTAGAGTGCTGTGGCATCATAGCTCACAGCCACCTCTAACTCTTGGGCTTAAGTGATATTCTTGCCTCAACATCTGGAGTAGCTAGGTGTATAGGCACCTGCCACAACGCCTGGCTATTTTTAGAGATGAGGTCTTGCTCTGACTCAGGCTGGTCTTAAATCTGTGAGCTCAGGCAATCCACCTGCCTTGGCCTCCCAAGTGCTGGGATTACGGGCGTGAGCCACTGTGCCCAGCAATTTTTCTATTTTTTGTAGAGACACGGTTTCATTACTCTTTCTCAGACTCGCCTTGAACTCCTGAGCTCAAGCAATTTTCCTGCTTCAGCCTCCCTGAATGCTAGGATTACAGGCATGAGCCACTACACCCAGCCTATTTATACATGTCTGATTCTTTAAAACAGAATATTTTTTTTCTTCTACCTCTGTCACTTGTATTTTTTTCCCCAGTAGCAACAACTGTTATTTGATTCTTATTTATTCTTTTGAAAGCTTTCATGTTAAAATAAATGTTCTCCTCTCCTCACTTTTTTTGTTTTTTTTTAATGTTTACACATTATACATGGTTTTTTATAGTTTTTTCTTTATTTCACTTCATAGATCTCCAATTTATATGAATCAGCTTCCTTTGGGTGTTAGGAAGGGAGTAGTAAAATTTCCTTTGGAATTAATACAGGCATTATTGCCAAAGCTGTCATTTTGTGATAAATTATTCTAGGCCCTTATGAAAATCAATCTTGGGTGGCTTCTGTAGCTCAGTGGGTAGAGCGCCAGCCCCATATACTGAGGGTGGCGGGTTCAAACTTGGCCCTGGCCAAACTGTAACAAAAAATAGGTGGATGTTGTGACGGGTGCTTGTGGTTCCAGCTACTTGGTAGGCTGAGGCAAGAGAATCACATAAGTGTAGGAGTTGGAGGTTGCGGTGAGCTGTGTGACGCCACAGCATTCTACCAAGTGCAATGGAGTGTCTCTACCAAAAAAAAAAAAAAAAAAAAATCTTGGCTCGGTGCCTGTAGCTCAAGATGCTAAGGTGCCAGCCATGTATACCAGAGCTGGCAGGTTCAAATCCAGCCCATGCCTGCCAAACAACAGTAACAACTACAACTAAAGAATAGCTGGGCGTTGTAGTGGACATCTGTTGTCCCAGGTACTTGGGGGGGAGGGGGACGGGGCTGAGGTGGGAGAATCGCTTAAGCCCAGGAGTTGGAGGTTGCTGTGAGCTGTGATGCCATGGCACTTTACCCAGGGTGACAGCTTGAGACTGTCTCCAAAAAAAAAAAAAAAAAAAAAAAAGAAAGAAAGAAAAGGTGGGTGAAGCTATGATGTTTAGTAGGTTGGGTGTATTAAAGTGCATTTTTGACTTAAGATTTTCAACTTACGATGGGTTTATTGGGATGTAACCCTATTATAAGTTGAGGAGCATCTGTACATTTTCCCTAGAAGAGGTTACACAGTATTTGGGTGATGTTCACTCCTCTTCTTGATAACCTATAACTTAAATACTACAATGTAAAGTTAACAGTACTTGAAATAGTATAATGTAAAGTCAATACAGTTTGTTAAAAAGGATAAGAGAGGGAAGAAAAAGATACTTCTTTATGTATATGATGTATGTGGATGTGTGTATGTATACATGTGCGAGCATATTAATAACACATCATAAAAGGGACCTTCCCATGAGAATTCTTAAGGGTTAGGTATTGCTTATCAGTTCCAGTTATCCAGCATTTATAGCTGCATCCGGTAAATGACAGATATTCAGCACTATGTTAAAAAATATAATCATTCACAATTAATCTTGTTGTTTGTAACCCTTTATGAAATAAGAACTTTGTCACATTGTGGCAAATGATCCTGAGAAGAAAGTTAACTGCTAATATTGGCAATAGGTGGTAGTAGGAAATAAGTTTTAATAAAACAAGAAATAGAAATGGCAAAAAAGAGTCATGTTGAATTTGACAGTCACTAGAATTTTTGATTTATACAAGACAACTCTATATTTATTCAATAAATACTTGTTGAGCATCTCATCTACACCAGCCATTAGTAATAGAGTGATAAGATAGGGTCTTTGGCTTTCAAGGTCACAATATACTTGGGGAACGCAAGCAATAAACAACCCAGAAAAATATATGGTGGTATGATAAGGGCTGGGCACAGGATTGAAGCAGGATGATGTGGTAATAAAAATACAGTAGCTGCCTTAGATTTGGAGGTCATAAAAAGCCTTTTTAGCATTTAATTTGGATAACCAGGAACAGCTAGCCATGGAATGAGGAAGGAGAGGAAGAGTAAAAAGCACCTGATTTTAGTATTTACTAAGATTACTTTTGCATTAAATTGTGAGCATTTTAACGATAGAAAATGTGGCTTCATTATATGACTATCTTACACATTTCTATATGTAAAATTTGTCCTATCTTTGTGTAACTTCTAGTGAAATATGATTAACTTAACAACTTGGTCATTATATGTGCAACCTTTGTTTACCTTTGATTAATGGTCAGTGTTTTATTATATTAATATTTGTTTTTTGTTTGTGATCCCAGGGTGGTGTTATTACTTCTGACATGATTGAAATGATATTTTCCAATAGCCCTGAGCAACAGCTTTCAGCAACACAGAAATTCAGGAAACTACTTTCAAAAGGCAAGCTATGAAATATATGGAGCGTATTTTTTCTTTTCTTTAATTTTTTTTTAATTTTTATTTTTTCATTTCTCTACAAAATATTACTTTCTATAATCTGTTTTTCACAGCACAGATGATTTGTTTTGGAGTATGTTTACCAATAAGAGAACGAAAAGAAGTATACAGATGTGTGTATAATTGTGGATTATGCATAACTTTTAAATTTCCTTATTTGTGGAATCTTACCAGGACCAGAAAGCAGCATTACTTTCATTTTTGAGCTGTCTTATAAAAGACCTTATGGAGAATAGCAGTTAGCATCTCATGTTAATGCACGTTGAGAACTTTTACTGTTTTTATATAGTAACATTTAAGTTATCACTTGAAGAGCAGTACTTATTGATTTTAATGTTAGTAGCTTATCACTGAAAGTATGGATTTATTGGTGGACAGGGTAACTACGTTTTTTGTATGATTAGTGTAGAATAGAATCTGATATATTTACTGTCACCTTGGACAAGTGAAAAGAATCCTGAACCATATTAAAATGTTGACAGTAAATACTTAAACCCCTACTAGTAAGTTATGGTTGTTCTCAGTCATTAGTGGGGAAAAAAAAATTAATATATCCCTTAAAGTTAAGTGGTATACAAATCTACTATCATAACAAAACAAATTTGTCTTTAGCATGACAATTTGTTAAATACTTGAAGGGAAGGCATATCCTTCCTACTCCTCTAAAAAAAGTCTTAATTCTATAAAGTATGGTGGGAGATTACCTTCCTAATCTTAAGACTATCTATTCCAATAATGTAGTCCAAGATAGTATTAGTAATTTTTGTAGCTGTGGCTTAGTAATACCTCTATATTGACCACCACTATACCTTGACTTCCTCCTTAAGTTGATGTAGTTTTCATAGATTGGACATGTACCACGTGTGGGCCTCATTCCTTATGTTGATCACTTCCATATATTGACCAGTTACAGTTCCTTGGGTGGTCAACTTAACAGAGGTTCTACTGTATTTTGCCAAATTACCAGCAAACTAAATTCCCTAGTACTTTTTCTCTTGAACTATTGTTAGGTTTTATTTGTGAAGTCACATAAATTTTTTAAAATTGCCTTTGCTGAATTTTGGGTTATTCCTCTTGTATTATTGCCTATTTTCTCTTACTATTTTTATAAGTTATTTCTGTAATTACTGTGCTCTGATTGCCATTTTTCTGGCATTGGTGCATGCAAGTTGTCAAAACCTTGGTGAGATAGCTCTTGCCCAAATTATTGATCTGATTGTCCATGACATTTCTTTTCTGCTCACTCAGTAAGTTTTTACTGATTGACTTCATTTATAAGATACTATAAATGAAAATGAGATTAATTTGGCACATCAATTTTAGTGAATTCTTGCTGGCTTCTATTTAATCACTGTAGGTGCAAAACTAAATTCTACGAGCGTATTGTTGAGAATCCTATAACATTCTGAAGACAACTTATATTAAACAAAAACAGATAAAGTGAAAACCCATGTACAGAAAAAGAGATAGAAGAAAGTAAATGTTAATAGTAAATGCCTTTCGATTCTTCCTACCCTGATTTCCGGGTTTACTAAAATAGTGGCAGCAATAATTTTAATTTTTAAGAATTCTATCCATCCTTCATTTTCTTATTAAATCTTCTTTTCTTCTTTGCGAGAACTTTCAGGCTACCCTAGTCTTAAACTCTTATTTATTTATTTATTTATTTTGGAGGGTAGATTTCCAGCATGAAAGATGATGATAAATGGAGGGAGGGATATTATGGTGAAATTTTGACCTATTCTTCCATCAAAATCAAAAGATTCTTTTTTTTTTTTTTTTTCCCCTTGTATTTTATGGGGAAACAGAACCTAACCCTCCTATTGATGAAGTTATCAGCACACCAGGAGTAGTGGCAAGGTTTGTGGAATTCCTCAAACGAAAGGAGAATTGTACACTGCAGGTGGGAACAATTTTCATTTCTTGCCTCATAAAAATTCCTTTGAAAACTTACATTTTCTGTACAAATTTGTTACTTATTTTAGCCTATGTGAAGGGTTAAATTTGTTTATATTGATATCCTAACAATTACATTGCAAGCTTGTAGCTTTGTTAACACAAAGGCCTTGGCTGTATTGTAGAATTTTTGTTAGTTTTAATCATTTCAAATGTCTTACCATGTTTCATGGGGAAATGTTTGCAGTAGTGGAGCCATTATAGATAGGTACTATATGTGTGAGCTATATAAAATTTGGTTTTGAGGGAGTTTTGGATTATACTTGTTGGATTTCTTGACATAGTATAACATGGGCTAAATCAAAGACTCACTAATTCCCAAACCTTCCCTGACCCTAAAAAAGTTGGTTGGCCAAGAGGTAACCTTGTCAGAAATCTGTGTACTTATTACTGTCATTTTTTAGGCTTTTACTACTGTACTATATAGGGATTCCAAGAAGAAATTCTGCAGCATCTATATTGATTAATTTTTACGATGTAAGGAACCACCTGTCAACTGACTGTCATCCTCAGAGTATATAGAAATTTTAAATGCTATTTTTTTTCCTGAATAAAGTTGGCTTTTTAGTAAACTGGTGGTTTTTCATTGGTTACACTTCCTTGGAGTAGCCAACTGAATCACTGTCTTTATTGTTAACAAATACTGATGATTCCTAAGTTCTCATTTATTTGTAGGATCTAATCTGCAGAGCCTGAGCCCGTTAGAAAGATTCTGCAACTATAATAATTGGTTAGATGCCAAGTAGTTCACAAAAAATGTGATTATTTTTCTGAGTAAATATTTGACAATTACAAGTTAATCATTAAGATCTGGACATGCACATCACCACCTTATTTGTGTGCTTTTATGTTAGCTGGTGCCATGTAGGGACTAGGGCTTTTTAAAATAAATGATAAAAAATCTGTTCCCAGATTCATTACTATCCAAACCATTGTAGATTATTTGTAAAGATTGATAATTTGTCTTGATATTTTCTCTTCTTTCCCCCTTCTCCTCCCCCTTCTTCTTTTACACTCTGTTACAGTGATGAGTTCCTTCCAGAGGAAAAATAAGAAATCCAGAAAAGGTAGAGTACTTCATTGTCCCATCAATTTTTCTTCTCCAGTTTGACATTTACCAATTCCTGTGTTCATTTGAATTAAGATTCTGTTTTGCTAGCTGCCTTCTGGATTGTTATTCTGGTCCCCATCTAAGGCCAGGAATATCAGACACCTGAAAAAGAATCATGTTCGCCCTGAGAGCAGGGAAGAGAGAGACTTTTCTCAGAATAAAGGAAATCCAGACAACCAACACTGCAGAGAACAGAACCTGAGCCCCTAAGCAACTTGCCAAGACAGCCAGAGGGACCAAATGAGAAGCCTTACTGCAGTTTATCATTTGAAATGCTTTGTAGGAAGAGGGAGGTAGGGAAAATTATCATTTTGTTCATGCTGAAAAAATGTTTTGTCTTATTGTGAGTGAGGGTATTTGAAAGATATTGAATCGACTCCTTGTTCTAACAGTTTTTAATACACGATTGCAGGGCCCACTTCCCTAATGCATTAAAGAGACATGGTTTAACCTTTCAGACTTAAAATGAGAAAAGAGAGAAATGAATCTTTCTGCATCTCTTACATTCCCCATACTCCCTGAAGAGAACAGAATGTTTTTAGACAGTGCCCTCTTCTGGCTAACACATGTAAATTCTATAGTTTGTGGGTTTTTTTTTTTTTTTGTACTCAGTAATCCTGTAATTTATATTTTAACATATCCAAAGATGAAAGCATTCAGAAATCTCCAGTTTGCTCTTATCTAAATCCCCAGATTCCACCCTTGTGAAAACTAATAATTAGGCCGAAAGATAGCAAAATGATTCCTCTGGAAGTGACCACCTTGTGATTTTCACCTTAGCTATCTTAAGACTGAGAAATAACCCACCTGTTTCTTACCTAAGCATCAGCTTCTCCAGATTTTCTCCTGTGCACACTTAAGCACAGAACTGTTCTCTCTCCAGTGTGACTAATGGGTAACTTTGTCCACCTGAGAAGCAGGAGGAGCAAGTATATTGAGAGAGACCTTAAAGCCAGGAGACTTTATGCTCTGCCATGTCCAAAGACATGGCTCTGGAAAGCTTGGACGATATTCCTTCGTCTTCTGGGAAAGCACCAAGACCTGATACTCTTCTCCCCCAATCTACTTACTAGAAATATGAATAGTATATTTTGAATAAAGCTTTTGCCATTTCTCTTCCCAAAACTGAGTCATACTATAGGGTGTGAAGAGGAAATAAATCATAGGAATAATCTCACTGATAAATCCTGCGAACGAACTTAATTTCTGCATTCCATAGACAGAGAACTATAAATCTTAGTGGAGGGTCTCTTTAATTTCTTTCTGGCTTCCCAAATCAGTGAGGCACCTCAAACCAGGGATACAAAAATGCCTGGGCACTACCACCAGTGTGGATACTCAATTGCCCTCACTGTGAGAATGGGTGGAATCTAGGATTTAGAAGCAAACAGTGTCATTTATGTAAGAACATTCTCAATCTCGAGCTGCATCTAGGTCTCAGATATACCAGAGCCCTTGTCATAAGACTGATCTGGTCTATGGTATGTTCTGTGAGTCCATACTGGTTTGAATCTTTGAGTTCAGGCTTAGCATCTTTGTCTGCTGAGATACTACATTCCCAACTCTTCTTATAACAGATCATAAAAAATAGCTAGAAATAAGTAAACTGCCTTCTATTTCCAGACATTGGACAGGTTCTCTCCTCTAAAAGTTGTAAATTTGAATTAAATTGGCTTAGTTTCCCTATCCTGCCTGTCTTGTCCCCTCTAAGAACTTAATGTGATAAACTGCAGTAAGCCTCATTCTCCTATGTCTTCTCCCATCTTCATTGATCTCTCTGCCTTTCCTAAAAGGTTGCTCAGATGACTCAGGCACTGTTCTCTGCAGAGTTTGATATCTGGATTTATTTTTCTGATGTGAGCCTTTCTTTTCACTTGCTCTCCAGGTGAGCCTGGCATTTGCTAGGAACCAGAGTGGAACCGGCAAAGTGGCCAGCAACAGAGTCCTGATCCAAATGGAGAAAGGGAACCAGGCGTACCTCAACCTGGAGTGGGAAACTTGATAGGAGGTCAGAAGTACTTCAGCTTTGGATTTTCAATTTCCTTATATAAGGAACTGAGCACCTGAAGGTAGAGACTGAGAAAGGGGAGAGAGAAAACATCAACCTTCAGTGTGCAGATTTTAGTTGTAGCCTTATTTAGCAAGTTCTGGACAGTGAAAAATAATAGTGAATTACAATTTACAAGATGTTATAGCTGCATGATAGCTCGTTTCTTTTCTGACACCATTCTTGGAATATTAAGAATATAGTAGTTTTCAACAATGAAAAGGAGGGAAAGATTATAGTCATTTTGGCCACCATTTGTTACTTTAGGAGATACTATTTCTTGTGTACTTTTTAGTAATAAGCGTAACTCTGGCAATTATTCTTTTGCTAAGATGTACTAATTTCTGATTTTTTACCATCCACATTCAGGCTGTTATTCACCTGTTTTTCATTTTCTTAGTCATTCATTTTCACTTCTTATTTGTTTTACATCTCCATTTTACTTACTTTAGTAGTTTCTGGAATTTTTTCTGTGAGATCTTTGGTGCTAAACTCATGAAATAGCATTTTGAATGATGGCACAAATTAGTATTCTAAGTAATTTTTTCCTCACTAATTCTTGAATTACCATTTCTTGTGCATCAAAATCGCACTACAGTATTTTTTCTCTCTTTGGTACAGGTAGATAAGTGTGCTGATCTTACTTATTCTTTCCAGATTGCTTTTCCTCACAGTTTTTTATATCTTTGACTTGATCTCTGCAGTGTTTGATGACTATTTATTGAACTTTAAGCCTACCTTGTGATAGGATGGTTTGCTTCTTTACTCTATCATATGACTTTGGTTTACTAATTAATTTTTTTCTAGTAAGCAAAAGATACAGTATTTTAGATGAACTGGGTTTTACATTTGATAGTATAAATGATCTGGCCCACTATTATTTGAAATTTGTTGCCCTACTTACTGAAATTACGATATTTCAGTGTTACTGGTATTTGTCAGAGAGAATAACTACGTCTGGGTTTCAGAGGATACCAGATTAGGAGGCTATAAACTAGTGCTTCTCTTTAACTGGCTATGTAAACTTACTCAAGTCACTATTATAATGGATCTTTTCCTGGTAGTTTTCCTCATTCACAAACTAGAAAAGCCAGAGATATCTTATTTCTCTGGGTTGTTAGGAGGATCTGAGAGTATGTGAATAATGCTTTGAAAATATCAAGTACAATACAGATGAAAAGTTTTAATTCAGACAGATGGAAAGGGTTTGAGCATTGCTTTCATAGTAATTTAATTATAGAGATGAATGTATAAAGAGTTTTTATTTCATGATATTCGGGTTTGATCTACAAGTCTCTTGAATATTTGTTGTAACAAAAAGTTATCAGATGGGATATATTTTCTCTCTCTTTTTTTTTAAGAGACAGAATCTTACTCTGTCGCCCTCAGTGGAGTGCTGTGGCATCACAGATCACAGCAACCTCCAGCTCCTGGGCTTAGACGATTCTCTTGCCCCAGCCTCCAGAGTAAATGGGACTGCAGGTGCCCGCCACAGTACCTGGCTATCTTTTCTGCTTTTTTTGAGACAGAGACACTCAAGCTGTCACCCTGGGTAGAGTGGTGTCACAGCTCACAGCAACCTCTTAGACTTAAGCGATTCTCTTGCCTCAGCCTTGCAAATAGCTAGAACTACAGGCACCCACCACAATGCCCAACTATTGTTTGTTGTAGTAGTTGTTGTTTGGCAGGCCCAGGCCAGGTTTGAACCCACCAGCTCTCATGTATGTGGCTGGTGCCCTAGCTGCTGAGCTACAGGCGCAGAGCTTATACATTCTCACTTTAACTGGTACTCTTAGTTTGGGCCTCTCTGCCACTTGAATATCAATGTCCAGTGAGGCTGCCAAACCACTTTATCTCACTCATATATGTCAGTTTTATGGTTTTCTTTGAACAGATCCTTTAATATTTTTTACTATGGGGCAGCGCCTGTGACTCAGTGGGTAGGCCCCATACACTGAGGGTGGCAGGTTTGAACCCAGCCCCAGCCAAACTGTGACACACACACACACACACACACACACACATATTTTTTTTCTTTCTACTATGAATTTGCTATGGTTCACATGACTTTGGATTGTACTAAGTTAGATTGTCCATTTCTTCTATGTTCTTCTACCTCCAAAGATTAATGATTTAGTTTTCTTTCTTTTCTTTTTTTTTTTTGTTAGAGACAGTCTCACTTGGTTGTCCTCAGTAGAGTGCTATGGCATCACAGCTCACAGCAACCTCCAGCTCTTAGGCTTACGTGATTCTCTTGCCTCAGCCTCCCAAGTAGCTGGGACAAAAGACACCCGCCACAACGCCCAGCTATTTTTTTGTTGCAGTTTGGCCAGGGCTAGGGTTGAACCTGCCACCCTTGGTATATGGAGCTGGGTGCCCTACTCACTGAGCCACAGGCGTCACCCAAAAGATTTCGTTTTCTATATGAAGCTTAGAAGAATCACAGGCATATTTTTTGATGATATATTACTGATCTCTAATACACATATAACTGAAGTTTTTTTTAATTATATTTTTTATTAGATAAGATATGTGTACAAGGCCAAAAGAAGTACATAGGCTTTCCAGTGAAAAGTTTTTCCCATCCCTGTGTCCCAGTCACCCAGACATCTTCCTATAGGCAAAAAGTATTTACAGTTTCTTACGACTCCTAGAGATAATCTGTACAATCAATAAATTAATGCACGTATTCCCTTTTAACTCTTAGAAAATAGAGCATGATACCATATAAATGTACACACTTTGTGGGTTGTTTTTTTTTCCATTTCTTTTTTTTGGATAATCATTACATATTTGTATCAGTGTATGAAACACTTCCTCATTATTTTTATAGGCTCATGTCAACACTGCCTTGATCTGAAATTTTAAACACCCCGAATATTCTTCTAGGCTGAGATAATTTCTTCTGGGAATCTTCTTTTAGCATTAATAATAGTATTCTAGGGCGGCACTTGTGGCTCAAAGGAGTAGGGTGTTGGCCCCATATGCCGGAGGTGGCTGGTTCAAGCCCAGCGCTGGCCAAAAAAACTGCAAAAAAAAAAAAAAAAAGGTATTCTAGTAATTGGTTATACTTGAATAATAATCTCAGGTTCTTTTGTTTATGTACAGAAGACATTATTGTTATAAGTGAACAAACTTTTAAATTCTAACAAGATAATGAAATTTATTTTTATCTTTATAGTTTGAATCAGCTTGGGTACTGACAAATATTGCTTCAGGAAATTCTCTTCAGACCCGGATTGTGATTCAGGCAGGAGCCGTGCCCATCTTCATAGAGTTGCTCAGCTCAGAGTTTGAAGATGTCCAGGAACAGGTAAAAAATGAAACAAACAAAAAAGCAGATGAATTAAGTTTTTCTCTCAAAGAGAGAAAAGGGACATTTAGGACATAAGTTTCACTACTTGGCTGTGGCTGATCCATGGTTTGTCCTAGTCAGGGGTGTCCAACCTTTTGGCTTCTTTGTGCCACATTAGAAAAAGAGTTGCCTTGAGCTGCACATTAAATACACAAATGCTCACAAAAACTGATAAGCAAAAAAAAAAAAAAAGATGCACGCATATTTTTGTGATATCTGCCACCACAGATAAGCAAGAAGTTCTCACATAATCCACATATGGGCCACAGGTTGGAGTCCCTTAGTGAATATAGGCACAGTTTCTCCTAGAACAGTCTTCCCTTTCCGAATCTGAACCTGAAATTCATTAAGCCTGATAGGTGTACTCTTTAAAGGTCATATAAATAGTTACTAATGGAGATTTTTTAAAATTTTAAAATAGAAATCTCGAACGGTATTTGAAGTAGCATGTCTTTGCTACTTTTATGCAGAAAAAGACAGAAAACATGAATTTATTATTACTACCAACTTTATCAGAAAATCACTGCTAAATGATTGATTCCTCCTCCCACTCCCCAGCGCAAGTATGTAGAGCAAAGAGTATGATTTTCTTTTACAATTTTATTGAGCTATAATTGACATACAATAAAACTACATATATTTATAATGCACAATTGATAAGTTTTGACATAAGTTGTATAATTATGAAGCCATCATCATAATTAAGATAATTATATCCCTCGCCCTTAAAAGTTTAGGAACGTTATCTACATTTTGATTGCTCTTAAATTCTTTGTTCACTGTTTTCTCTCATAAGCAAGCATAAAATACATTTTTAATCAGCTGGGTGAGCCATCTGAATCTCTGCTGTATATCAGTGGCTGTGTGAAATGTTACTTGGTGGTGAGGATATCATCCCCTAAGTTAAAGAATATAAGATTTGGTTCTTCTCATTAATAAACTGAGTATCGTGAATGTTCACGTCTTTGTGTGTATGTGTGTGTGTGTGTGTGTGTGTATGTATGTGTGTGTGTATATATATATATATATATATATATATATATATATATATATATATATATATACATATAATTTTTTGGCCGGGGGGGGGGGGAACAGAGTCTCACTTTATTGCCCTCGGTACACTGCCGTGACATCACAGCTCACAGCAACTTCCAATTCCTGGGCTTAGGCAATTCTCTTGCCTCAGCCTCCCAAGTAGCTGGGACTACAGGTGCCCGCCAGAACG